>JABVXW010000046.1:0-246929 GCA_013365375.1 Litomosoides brasiliensis | reverse complement strand
TTTTTATAGCATTACAATTTATGCTTTAAAAAGTTGCACAAAAAACAAAGTCTTTAAAAACATATATATATATATATATATATATGTTTTTAAAGACTTTGTTTTTTGTGCAACTTTTTATAGCATTACAATTTATGCTTTAAATTATTCCTACAGTTTGATGAACCGACCAGTTTTTATGTGTTGTTCGACTTATGTTTTTGTCAAGCAATTTTTATTTTAATGAATTCGGAGAGGAATACTGCATGTATTTCGGGAAAGGTTCACTCAGTTCTTCTAAGATACGGAAGCTAAAAATAAAATAAACCATCGAGATGCGTTTCTGAGTCTGGTCAGAACAGCATAGCTACTTGCTGAACTATTTTAAATGTTTGTTTGTGGAATCGGAAAATCGAAGAAAATGAATTAAAAGGCTAACAAATTACAAAACTGAATGTGCAGTGAGCTTTTTCCTCAATTACTGAGGGATATGAAATCTGAAAAAATTATAGAAATCATCAGAAAGCAATCTCCTCAAAGAAGACTTAATAAGAACGAGGTGGGCTAGGAAAAACGAATAAATAATTCCTTGTAAACTTTCAACTCTTTCCAAATAAGCACAAAGCAATGTATAAAACTGTTCAGTTTGGCTCCTTGATGAAGTTGACGTTCGTGGTCAAAAGGTTCTTTAGAACCCATTAGGGTAAGAACTGACTGAAAAAAAGTATAAATAGCGAGAGGAACCAGGATCACAAGATGAACTGGTTCAGGCAGACTTTATCCCCCGCCTTCTTCATGCAAACTAGTCCCATTATGAAATTGTTCC
The DNA here is from genome assembly GCA_013365375.1 of Litomosoides brasiliensis. Classification (NCBI taxonomy): domain Eukaryota; kingdom Metazoa; phylum Nematoda; class Chromadorea; order Rhabditida; family Onchocercidae; genus Litomosoides; species Litomosoides brasiliensis. The sequence continues at coordinate 246,124 of JABVXW010000046.1, read as the reverse complement.
TCTAACTCCTAATTAAATACATTCTGACCAGCAAATATGATCAATTACAATTGTCGTAGTGTTCCAATTGGGATTAAATACATATTGGAATGATATCTTTAAATTTACAGTAAGCCCACACTTCATGTAACGACCCTTCGACTTCATACCCTTAGGTTAATCCCTGAAGTGTGGGTTTACTTTAGGGATTAACCAAACGTCATCTTTATTTCGCTCGTTTTAGTCAAAGTGATTATGAGCAAGTGTTTTTATGGGTAAGGTTTCTTAATCTTAAAGTTAGGTGCCGCAAGTGGCCCGTTCGGTAGTAAGGGGCTCGGCGTCTTCCTAAGGTTGGTGTTATTGGTGAGCAGCATGGTTATTGACGAAAAACATTTGTTTCATGTTTAGTGGTCAATTTTTAACCTTCACTTAATTTTATTAATTACTGAATCGATCTTTCATTCGGTCAGTTTTCCACTTTTAAATTAGTGATATGTCAGTAAATAAAAAATGAAGGTATTGCCATGTCATTGTCATTTCTCATCTGAAAGAATTCGGAGTGCATATGGACAACTCCTACTTTAATGCAAATAATTCCAGGATGCAGGAAAAAGTATTACTGGATGTAGTGCCTGGTTCACCTCTTGTTGATTCATTGGTGCAAGACTGTGCTTCGGAATCACAGAAAACATTTGCCGATGTTCATCGCCAAGAGGTATTTGCTATTATCGACGTTATACCGTCGTTTGCAAGCAGTCAGCGTGATAGAGAAAACTATTTTGAAAGGTTATCTTTAATCAGCATTTCATCACATTTTGCATATTCTAAGTATAGAGAGTGGTGAATTTATAAATTGTGTAGAGTCACTCGCTCATCTATTTTATGCTGTTCTCCATAAAATTTACTTGAAATGTACTAGTTTTTAGATTGTTCCTTCAGGTTTCGATATCTGCTTGATCTTTACCAGGAACAGCCTAGCTTACTTGATCCTTTTATGGAACTTATGATGAATAAGTTGCTGGCATGCGTAAAATTTCTTGAAAACGGACAGACTAAGTAAAATTCTTTTCTATATTTATTCTGTGAGTTACGCTTTTATTACTTTTAGTTCTCCAAGTTAATTGTGTTGTACTGTGGAGATATGATTTTTAGTAATTTGGTATGTTAGTGTTTCTATGAAATATAAAGATTTTTTAATGCTTGCCGCTTTTTCTTAATATTATGAAGCTACATTTATTGAAGATTCGATGATGTGTCAAATGTGGCATTTGCACTGCTCGCACATTTATCAAAAGTTAGGGGATACAAGGTGTTCCTTTCACTTCTGCCTCACGAAGTAAGCATGCATAACGATTGCATTTAAAAAAATTATTTTCTGAGATCATGAAAAAATTTCTTTATTTAAAACTTCCTTAAAATTTTCCTTCCTTAAAATTTATGGGATCTTTTTGTTCTTCATGTTTGAATTTATTTTTTTCATACTTTTTCTATGAACGTATTCTTTGTTGATGCCATTGTTCAACTATCTCTGGAAGTGAGTGACACAGATATATAAAACCTATTTTAAAAATCATCCTTTTCGTAATGTTCCTTTTGTTTTCAAGATGAAATATATGGAGAAAGTGCTTTCTTCATTGGAACGGTATGCCGATTCTACGGTAGATATGGATTCCCGGTATATACTCCTTCTTTGGATGGTGATTTTGTGCAAGAATCCGTTTGACTTGACCAGAGTTGAAACCAATAAGGATTGTAATATATTGGAAAGAATAGTCTCCATTGCACTACCATATCTGTATCTGAATACTGACAGGTGCCAGGTATGCTCAGAATTTTTCAAAACGTGAGACTGCGTATAAAAAATCAGAATTTTCGACTCATATTATTTCCTGCTAATAAGTGCGATTTTGTTGTTTTCTTTCTTTTTCAATTTTTAGAAATTTTGTGGCAAAATTTTGCACTAAAGACTTTACAGCATTCTGCTACTTTGTTGCTTTCATTGGTAGTGTCTCGTGAAGATGCGCGCAAGAAATATTTGAAGAAATTGGTAGATGCATGTGTTTTGACGATTGAGAACTGTGAAGGTAAATGGTCTATTAACAGTGAACTCGTTGGTAGTCTCCGTTTACTTGCAGCAATTTTTAAAAAGGTGAAATATAACTACTCATCGTTTTTTATAAATTGATTACGTAATAGAAAATGATGTTAACCAATTAAGAAATTTTTGATATTGCTACGGATAATGCGAATTGTGCATATTCATACGCTAAAATGTTATCTACAGTGCTGCAGATCTTCTGATGCTAACTCTTAAATAACTTGCATCACGTTACTTTTAGGGTGAACGTGAGGATTTATTGACTGTCGCAGACCAAGTGTTAAAAGCCTTGCACCAACTTGGTAGCTTAGAAGATTCAGATTTAACTGTAAAAAAGTTGACAGTTAAAATTGTCCAAAGACTGGGAATGGTATATTTAAAACCAAAGGTAAGTATTTTATAGTTATAAGTTTCAATATTTCATCTTCTTGTTTTTTATGACATATTGCTGTTATTGTGTTTAAGATTGCGAAGTGGCGATACGATAATAGGAACCGCAATCTGGATTTCAAAACTAGTGGTTTTGCAAAATGCCGAGAATTCAGTGCTCTGGGACGAGAGAGTTTTGAAGATGAAGTTTATGAAATCCCATATGCGGAGGTATTCTAATATAGTTTTACTTCTGACTCCAAAAGTTTTGCTATAAGGATGAGAGAGGGGATATAAGATTGGAATGTTTTTTTTTTGCGGAAGTTAAAACTTATACTTTTATGCAGAAATAGCAGGTAATAGAAAACATGATGTAGAACATGCTATTTGCTTACAATATAATAAGACACAGAGGTGGGAAGGAAGAATCTACTGTGGGACTTGGTTGTTGTACGGAATATGATCATTTTCAAACTGATATTTTTAGCTGGAAGTGGTTCTCAATACAATTCTAGAAGCAATGCGTAGTCGCGATACTGACATACGTTGGGCTGGTGCAAAAGGTGTTGGGCGAATTGTATCTCGTTTGCCTAGACATCTTGCAGATGATGTACTCTGCAATATCATTAAATTTAATTTCAATTTGCACTCTGGAAATGCAGCTTGGCATGGTGGTTGTTTGGCAGTTGCTGAACTTGCAAAACGTGGCTTTCTACCCCTCGAAAGACTTCCAGATATTGTGAAAATTCTTTTGAATGTTAGTTATTTACGAATAAATTTCTTATTGCACTTTGATATCACTCGCGTACGATTTTTTTTCCTACTGCGACTTTCTCTTTGACTGAAATTTAAATGTGTGGATGACTTAAAGGTTATATGCACGTATTTGTTTTGGTTACTGTTTTGTTTTTGTTTGGTTATCATTTTTTATTTCCCATGTTTCTAGGCTTTGGTGTTTGAAGAACCGCAAGGACACCATGCATTGGGTGCGAGTGTTCGAGATGCAGCATGCTATATATGTTGGTCACTGGCTCGGGCTTTTTGTCCAGTGGATTTAAAAGAATATATTGAGCAGATTGCAACATGCCTTGTTTGTGTAGCTTTATTCGATAGAGAAGTTAATGTGAGACGGTAATTATATTCATTCAGTAATTTATATTCCAGTTGACTGACTGACATGATAATACGAAATACTTGACTGGATGTGTTTAGACAAAAGTTATGCTAAAATAAGGGCTTGAATGAAATCTGTAATGTGTTGTACGCTTTAAAGGAAGTAAAATCTACTGAGAAAAGTGAAACAAAAAAAAATCACCGAAAGATAAAGTTATTTTGATGTTTTGTAGATCTTACGCAATTTGTTTTTAGAGCTGCCAGTGCAGCATTTCAAGAAATTGTTGGTCGACAAGGTTCATTTCCAAATGGCATCGACATACTGACGAAAATTGATTATTTTGCTGTTGGACAACGTTGTAAATCTTATTTAGATATCTCATGTCAAATAGCAAAGTATTCAATGTACACGCGAGCAATTATAGAACATCTCACATCTTTCAAGGTTTTATTCATAAATTGGTTGAAAAAGTGTGATCGCAAGGGATTACAACAAAATAATTTTTATGAAAGATAGGAGAATAGTTCCTAGGAGAATCTTTGTAGGAAAAGTTGTTGCTGAACCAATTCATAAAATTCATAAAGGCTGTCATACGTTTCTTTTTTTTCCCGCTTAGTCCTAATAATTTATTTGCACCACTGAAATATTTTGTTTTTTGATGCGTTATTTCTTTTCTTTTTCACAGATAATTCATTGGGATGAAGAAATTCGCTTGTTATCTGCAGAAGCGCTCCATCATCTTTGCGCTTTAGATCCAAGTTTTACTTCTACTCAGGTATCATGACTTTTTTTTAAATACTCTATAAGAAATTTTGATTTTGGGTTTTATATCTTTGCGAAAAGTTCGAAAAACAAATTATTTGTAGATCCTTGAAAAGTTGCTGCCATTGGCCAGTAGTGAATCTCTGGTTATGCAACAAGGAGGTGTTCTTGCACTGGCATCCACTTTATCGAGTTTGAAAAGATGTGGAACACTGTTTGATAAGGAGTTATACGAAAATGTCGCACGGATACCTAGCATGGTCTATCCTGTATGTAAGAAAAAGACCCGTTCACTGGGTTGTACATTAATGCGACGAGCTGTGAATGTTTTCATCAAGTTATTATCATCCGTTATACCAAAAGAAATCATAAAAGTAGGTATTTTGAAGTTAGCATTAATCAAGTCAAAGTTTGGTTTAATTTTATAATACGTTATGATAACAGCTGCCGTTACAGATTACAGAATAATGTAGAGCAAGAGTTCTATTAGTTTGAATGTTGCCTGTTATGTAGTGCTATCAGGATGAAAAGTAGTGGTATGAATAACCACTAACTATAATTCTCACAAGGAAAATATGCTTCAACTTCTTTATTTTTTTAGACTGAAGATTGGCTTTGTTGTTTGGAATTGAACTTTTGCGACGAAAATGGGGATATCAGGAAAGGGGCATGTCAAGCAGGAGCAGCCTTTTTCAAACTTTATATTGATAGCGCGGGTGCTGAGTTTTTAATGCTTCGAATTCGTCAAGTTTATTTGCCGCAGGTAAGGAGTTTATTAAGAATTTTTGTTTTTGAATATATCCGAAATAGATTTAATGCTGAACTTAGCTTTTTAAAGTAGCAAATTTGGAAATATATTACTACTTGTAGTGAATAGTGGTTTAGCAACAGATTGAATGGAACAGTGTTGTTTACTTTCTTATACATGTTGACCAGTGCAGTTGGTTGTGAAAGAAACCGACTTTCAATATGAATGTTTTAAGATCTCAAGATCTGAGTCAAACCAATGTTTCAAATGTGTATCATATGTCATTGGTCTTAGAATAATAATGATAAATAAATAAGTAAATAGCTAAATAAATAAATAATAATAGCGGGATTTGATACAAAAAAGTAATGGTAATGGATGTCTCGTTTATAGATCATAGCTGCCAAAGTGGAATCAGATAGGGAAGGGACAGCAGCTCTTCTTAGTGTCATTCCAAGCGAAATATTATTGCTCTCAACGTCATCATCCGAACCTTTCGCTGCTGAAATAATTCGTGTACTTACGCTTATAATCAATGGGTAAGTATTTTAATTTTAATTATGCAGAATTTTGTTTTACTGCCTTTTAAATAGTGTGAATTTTTGCTGCGCTTTAACTGTGTTAGAAAATACGTATAGTGAAGAGTTATATAATGTATGCTTCTAGATCTAGTACATTAGATGCAACTTGGACTTATGGACGACGTTCCTGCGTGGAGGCCATAGCGAGCATTGTTAATTCAGTTGGGATTGAATCGCTGGGAGATGTCGCCGAAGTCCTTGATTGGTTGATCATTAAAATTTCTGCTTTGCAAAATTTTGTTTTCGTATATATACACCGTTTCCTCTCTTAATTTTTTAATGATAATCTAAATAAAGTATTTTAGTCTCATTAATTCTTTGGACGATTATACGATGGACAAAAGGGGTGATGTTGGAAGAGTTCTGCGCGAAGAAGCGATGAGGGCGCTTGCAGTTATTTTACCTTTGGCACAAAATTGCTCAAAAGTTGTTGATCGTATTTCCGAAGCAGTTTGTAAAATAATTCAACAATCTATCGAGAAAATTGATGCAACTCGTGAGGTAGTTTTTCTAGAATATACACAGTTTTGCGTTAGAAAGAAAATATCGCTGTTATTGACAGCAAACATTTATAATTCTATGGCAGACTTTAAAACTGCATTTGACTTTTTGACTTTTCCGTCCTTATTTCCAGTGTGCTGCTTTGGTAATGAAGAGGATTTTACAATCTGGGTTAAAAGACCTTCAAGAAGAAGAAATACTAAGGAAAATTTATTTGGTTAATGGTTCGAATATGGACTGGAGATCGTCATCTTGTTTCAAACGATTAGCTTCACTGTTGAAGAGTTCCTACTACAGATATTTTGCCTTAAATGGATTTATTATATCTGCTGGTAAATGCTTAATTCAGATTATGCGCTGTTATTGCTGGGTCCTTTTTTTCTTTTGTTTCAGAATTTACAGAAGCCTCTTTACTCTTTACCTCTTTACTTTTTTTCAAGTATAGGTGGTGTTACGGAATCTACGATGCGAGGTGCATCCGATGCTTTACTTTCGGTGATTTCTGATATCCGCGAGTCACGACAAGTTAGTTAATAATATATCATAAATTTAACGCTGTTAGCGCCTAGCGTTATTATGCTGCAGTTTTTAAGGGAGATATAAGTATGTTAATTAAATATATTAACAAACAAATAACCTCCAAATTTTCAGGAATTGGAAAATTTTCTCCAATGTTTTGCATCCATTTTAATCAATAACGCTGGCATATTGCGTGTAACCCAACCTCTACTACGTACACTAGAACAAATTTTGTCAGCACAGCTTCTGGAATGTTTTGAAGCAGATCCGGATTCTTCACCTTCTCTTCGAAAAATTGTGGATCGTATCATAGTTGTATGTGTTTATTTTATAAATTTTTAAGGATTATATCTACTCAGAAATCAAACTTTCAAAGATGATTACGTTAAACATTAAGATGTTGTGCAGTATTTGTTTATTAACAGTTCTTTGATTCAACTTTCATATAACATTATTAAACTGATCGGTTTGGAGTTTTGAAAAATGAATCATGTGAAATGTATTCTGCGTTCGATGATTTATAACAGTATCAGAATTTATTTGTAAAATATTTGCAGGAGGCAACAGTTAAAGGAAGTGCAGAAAAAGTCAGGATATGTATTTCCGTATTATGTCATTTCCTACATTTCAATTCATCCAGTATAGTGTGGCAAAAATCTGCATCGCTGGCAAGTTTTTTTTTATCTATTATTTTAGTATTTTAAAATCTAGTATTTTTTATTGTAAACTTTTGCAGTTTTTAGAGATGAGACGTGACCTCGTTCATTTGCGACTTTGCTGTGCTGTACAATAGTTCTTCCACGCTTGAGAGTATTCTTACTAGTGTGTTGCAGGTTGTTCGCACCTTGCGCTCTCGTTATCCTATAATGCGTCGTAATACAGCGGAGCAACTTTACGAATGCTTGGCCTCCGAATGTGATAGCAACAATGAGACGGAAAGAAATAAACGCCTGAAATTATTGAATTTACTTTCAGAAACGAAGTGGAATATTACTGGTGATGAACAGTGTTTTGTAAAAGTCAGCCATTTAATTGCTGAAATGTTAAATGTCGTTTCTTGAGATTTAGATCCTATTTATTGAATGCAATCACCATTAATATTTTTGAAATATTGTTTGCTCAATTTAATGTTTTTTTTTTTATAAGAGATTCCTCCAGAAAATGCATGAAAGTCAAAAAAGGATGGATGTAATAGACACATGTAATGGATTTTTAATCGCAGTTTTCGGGATATGTCTTTCTTCTTCTTATGGTCGATTGTGACTTTAATTTTTTTGTGAAAGAGTATTAGCATAGAATGTCAAGTTGTTGTTAATTTATTGGTATCTGAAAGTTCGGTGCATTATTTTCGATCTCTTCATATGCGGTATAGTATGCTACTTTCCTGCAACTTATTAATTATTAATGTGATATTAAATAAATGTTATACAGTTTTTTTTTCTCAGAACTACGCAAGTTTTCTTGCTATTGCCGTTATTATGACTTCCAATATTTCTGACTGTTATCTAAAAGAAATCGCTGCTATCAGAGAAAGAATAACTTAGGTAGTAAAAGGTAGTAAACTTTCGGTGATAATCTTCTGATTAATGATTGAAGAATGCCCTCCTCTCAATGTAAGATAAGTCGTTGTGCTGTGTGTAAGGTTGCAGATATCGAGATTAATGCAAAGGTTGTGATTCAAGTATTGTGTATAATATATTGTTTTTTTATAGCAGAATGTCTTCGATCGATGTAACAGAGATTCTACGAGGATCTACTGAGGTGACGGGAATTTTGCTTTACATTTTAAGGATCCTCATTTGTCTATTCGACTTTGAAATTAATACCAAATTATTCTGAATGTCTTGAATTCTGGATAGTATGTTGATTGTCGACAATGCTGCTTTAAGGTGCAATCCAAACGACCGCGTATGGACATCGCCAATATATCTACGTCAACTGCCACACCGGAAGATATCCTAGCTGCGTTGGAAAAAGATGAATCACAAGGACTAGTTGTTGATGAAGCAACTGTTAAACGAATTGTTATGCAGGTCAAATTTCGATTGTATGTATGCACTTTGGAATGGAATTTCCCTTAATTTTGGTTTTTTTTTCGTAATACAAACGGTTTGTATTCTGACATTTTTTAGCTTTTTAGCTGGAAAAACGATGTTTGAAAAATCGAGAAATGCGCATCAAATACGGCGATGAACCAGCAAAGTTCATGGAAAGCGAAGTTGAATTAAATGAAGCAGTGCAGGTTCATATCAATTTTTACAGTATTTTTGTCTTATATTGCATATGAATTATGTGCGGCTGTTTAAGGAGATGCACGCTTTGGCAACGCAGCCTGATTTATATGAATTGCTTGTTGATCTTGGCGCCACGACTACTCTTTTGCAGTTATTAGCTCACGAAAATTCGGACATTGTTGCCGCTGTTGTCAATCTTTTGCAGGTTCTCTAAGTTCTTTAACTTTGTTCTCTAACTAAATATGGCGACTAAAATTATTAAATTTCCGAAATTGAAATGTTTTATAATCGAGAGTTATTCCTTTTAATGTTTTTCTCATTGAAGACCAAATATCAGCAACTATTTATAAGATTTTAAATAACAGAAGTTTTAAATATTTATGTAAAACTTGTCAACTTGTCATTTGAAGGAATTAACAGATGTTGATACGTTGAATGAAGGTGAAGGTGGCACTGGGAAACTAATTGACGTGTTGGTTGCCGACCAGTTAATTGAAACATTAGTGCAACAAAGCATTGAACGTTTAGATGAAACCGTAAAAGATGAAGCCGACGCAATCCATAATGCATTATCGGTTGTAGAAAATGTAGATTTTAGATGTTTGTTTACTGTCAATTTTTAAATTAGCGCATTTTCGAATCAAGATTTTTAGTCATCAGGAAATGATAGAGAAATAACTTAATAGAGCAATTTGCGTAAAATAATAGTGATAGTATTGATGTGGGAGACTTAGCAATTTCTATAGAAAGATTTTTTATTGAGTCTTTGCATGCTTGCAAATATCGTAAGTGCAGCTGGTAGCTGTGATTTCGAATAATTAAATCACCCGAAAATTGATCCTCTTTATTTCTGTAGAATCAAATTCTCATTTTGTAGGTGCTTGACTTCCGACCATCATTTGCTGATATTTGTGTCGAACAGGGTTTGTTTGCTTGGCTTCTTCGTCGTGCAACTCAGCGAGGAGCTTTGGACGCGAATAAGATGTTTGCAAGCGAATTGCTTTCTCTGCTTTTGCAATCAACGGAATTAGCTAGAAAACGATTAACAGAAAAAGTTGATGGCTTCGATTTGCTGCTTCGTGTATGTTTTTATTACACATTCAAAAAAAGCGTAAAAACATTTCATGTATGAGGTTTCTATTTGGTCCTTCTACGTCTGAAGAATTTTGAACTCTTTTAATGCAATTTAATACACTTTAGGCTTTGGCCACTTACAAGCGTCATGATCCAAGTAGTGCAGATGAACGCGAACATATGGAGAATTTGTTCAATGCTGTATGCGCGGCACTTATGTATGCACCAAACAGACAGAAATTTCTAGACGGCGAAGGCCTTCAGTTAATGAATCTTATGCTAAGGTAACTGGTTTATGATAAACTTTTGTGATTCTCAGTACTTTTTAAATGTGGTTCTTTGTTTTATTTCCAGGTGTTTACTTGTAGTTCTAATTTCGAAACCTCCATTGCTTTTAGGGAACGTAAGCAGTCACGTGAAAGTGCACTAAAGGTTTTGGATTATGCTACAAATGGTGCAGAAGGAAAATCCAATTGTGCTAAATTCATCGACATTCTCGGTAATTCTTTAAGAATCTGTTATTTTAACCAAAAGTGATTTGGGAAACAAGTTGAATGATTCATTTAATAATTCTTTTGTATAATACTCAGTCGTACTTCCTGACATTTATTCCTTGTTGACCACTTGTTTCTCTTCAAGGTTTTTACAGAGATGTTTTCAGGTCTGCGAACAATTTTTCCGTTGTTTATGAGGACTCCATCAAAGCAGAAAAGAAAAGATTCAACACCAGATGAACATGAGGAGCATGTTTGTTCGGTAAAATATATTTTCTTTATGACCCAAATTGCAGTGAATGGTTCTTGCTATTGGTATGGCTGCGTAGGTTATCGATTTGTTGATAAAAAAACAATGCAAGTTTTGCAGGTTTTGGCATCTTTATTGAGGTCATGTGGTGAGGAAGGACGTAACCGGATTTTTTCGAAATTTAGCGAACACGAGTATGAAAAAGTCGACCGTGCAATTGAACTCGTTTTAAAATATCGGTGAGTTTCTTCCGAAAAAATTTTCTATTACGCAGGAAAAAGCAATTTTCTTAGTTAGACTAGAAGAGTGAAATGAAAAGAAAGCTCTTTTCATTTCAGAAAACTTATATTTAGATTTAAGTACTTTGAATTGGCGCATATTTTGTTCCGGACTCTGGTTTTCTCAGTAGAGTTAGAGCTCCATATGTATTGTAAATAAATCTCGTCTGTGAATATTTTAAGGAAAATAGCCTACTAACATATCGAATAATTAAAACATGTATACAGGGAACGTGTGGATCGATTTGACGCTCGCCGGGCTAATTTAACACAAAACAGCAAATTATCTGATGATGAAATTGAGCAGTTGTACCTAGATAAGTTGGATGCTGGTTTGTACACATTGCAACGAATCGTTCTAATTCTTGCGGATATATGCTCAAATGCAATGCCTGGCTGTCGAAATCGTGCAATAAAGCTGTTTCAAATGCGGACTGGAAATGGGAAACTTACCAAACATCTTGTACCGGTTTGTTTTGTTTACTGATATTTTTACTGCAGTATTATTTCTGTTGAATTTATTTTATGCCCTTTCTAAGGGTACCTATTCGATTTGTTTGTTTTTTCCGTCTCCTCCTCTAGATCCGTCTTCATGCTTTTTTTGGTTTTTAGCTTAGAATGTTGATTTGTTCGGAATATTAGTTCATATTTTTCAAATGGTTAACCTTTATATTTTCGCTACTACAAATTCCTAAGATGATAATTACACGAAATACATTTTTCTAACTAACCTAGGCTATATCATACGTTTCATTCAATAAACTGCTACTATCATTGTTTCCATTTAGAAATATACTTACGTATTTTTATAATTTCTGCTTTCAGGTCCTTGAGGAGTACGAAATTAATTTGGGCGCGGAAGCAGATGAAGAAAGAAAGCGCACACGTCAACTTATTGCGCGAGTAAATGGCATTGATAAAAACTAGATTGTTATCTTACATTTATGTTCGTTGTAGAAATGATTCATTTTTTCTATCGTGGTTGTTATTTGTCGCTGATTCCTTTTACTGTTTCATACTTACTGTACTTTTTTTTATGAATGGAATTATATATTCTGATTGTATTGGTACCAGCATAAATTTTTGTGAACCATTATAAATTATAAAATTTATCTTTAGTAGGATTGGAGGTTTCTTGAAACAAATAGAATTTCAAAAAAAATTAAGATGATATATTAACTTAGTGAAAACATCTTAATTCAGTGCTGATTAGATTTTGCAGCAATCATGAGGGAGTACAGCTGCAAGAAGGCCGGAATGGAAAATAAAGTCGAAATAGGGCTAGAAAAAGTGGAATTAACGCGTGCATCCAAATTTGGAACTCGTTTGGAACACTCATTATTTATGTAATAATGAATAAATAGCTCGTCTCTTTTTCCTCGTAGTAAGTTTGCTTCGTTATTGGGGCTTCATGCCAGTGCTCTGAGGTAGTATGTTCGGAGGCGAAGATTGAAGCACGACCAAAGTTCGCCATTTTGGATGTGTGTGCATAAATTCGACACATTTTACCCTGATATTTATTAGTCCTTCAGTACCAAATTGTGCCTTCAAATATCATCTTAAATCCCATTTTCAATTACTGTTAGTTTCCAACTTGTAATGGCAAATTTAGTTTGTGAACTTAACAAATTTTTGAACTCATCAAAGTAGCAATCACGTGTACAGTATGGTATATCAGATTCTTTCATGTTGCAAACGCATATGGTACTCCGATCCACCGCACTGATACCATAGCGTTTCAAATTCAGCAGCCGTTATCTCCGCACCTTTTTTTCTTGTCAACTGTGTTGCATCAAGAGATAGCTCACACATTTTCAAATCATCTCGACCTAAACGAAATGAACTGATGCTATTTATTAACAACTGTCAACAAGCAATGAGTAGAGTAACCTAACAACTGGTATCCTCAAGGTTTGAACGGAACACTGAATTATTAACATAGAATAATGTTACTAATGTATCTACATATAAAGGACTTCCATTAATTTCCATGAATTACATGTTTATTTGTGTCTGTATGTTGAACGGGAAGAGTGTGTGAAGAAATGAGGGGAGAGGAACAATTTATGTTACCGGCAAGAAGCAATATAGGTTTCCTGTTTGGATGTAACTCCATCTGACGGGCGATCCACTGTCCATCAAAGTGGGCATACCACATACCATGTGAAGTTGCTACTTCCGATACATCTGCAAGGACAAATATATACTTCATGACTTATAATTAGCATAATTTAACAAGCTACTATCAGTTGTTTTACTAAGCAAATATTGCTCTGCGAAACGAATTTGTGGCTGTTACTAAGTGAATCATTAATCATATGAAACTGTTTGCTCATTGTGGCACATATAATTTAAAATTAAAAAGGACTTCAGAGCAAGATATGAACCTACCATACATATTCACATGTCCACGAGCAGGTTTTGCGAAGGGTATCTTGAAATATCGTTGGAGCGTGATATTATTCTGCGAGAAATGCGACGAGAAATTTTTACTGCCTAAAATACCGAAAAATTTTAGTTTGTTCTCAGTATGTCAGTACTCGACGCTATTTAACAGAACATCGCTGAATTATTTGACAAGTCAGCTTCTGTTCGCAACCGTAAATATTAATACAACCTCACGTAATGTGGGCAGAAGTAAGTAAGAATACTGAACTTATTCCAGCCTCACTTTTTTACACCATTCCAACCAATTACCACTGCTGCTCTCTTATTAAAAAAAATCCCAGAGTGGAAAATATTACATTTTCTTCATGACACTATGACAGCTAATTTTTTTTCCTCTATTAACCGAAACTTAGAGCGCAAAGGAAGGGCCTTAAGTATCACTAAGGTCTTACTTGAAGCAAGCACTGCCATTGGTATACGATTTGTTTGTCGCTCAATAGTATTGCTCTCATTTAGCTCCCTCCATTGTTGATAAATCTGTAGACGTCTATGGAATTCTTCTTTGCAAGCAAGCAATAAATTTGTATCTAAACACTTTGATAATGTCAACTGAGAGATTAATTACTTCATACGCTTTTCTTCCTTGAATTTCATTCAGTTCAAGAGACGAGGAAAGTAATGAACTAGAAAAGCTATAATCGTCTTCCACATTCTTGAATAGTAAAACAAATGAATATTGAAATGCTATGAATTACATTCAAAATGTCGAACTATCAACGACAATCTTTCATGAACAGTGAATGAAAGTAAAAATCATTGAATGCTACCTTTCTCAAGACTATACTGCTCGGTTTTCCGATGCAAACTATCATAAAACTAATTTTCTTCTTAAAGTCACTAACAAAACTGATAATAAATGAAATACCAGTGGAAGTATTGATGATATCGCGAAGCTCAACGTATTTGTATCTTGTGAGATTATATTTAGAAGTGCCAAGACTTTTTTCTTTCCTGATAAAAACTTGGTAGATTTTATTGGAAAGCCTTTTGTAATCAAGAAATAGATTTATTTTACGTCAGCTACAGATCTTATTTTGCTTTAATTTAACAGTAACCATTAAGTAAGTGTTTGCTATTTCAAATTCTTTATCTTAAATTTCAGCTTCCAGATTTACGTAAATTTTTGAAATCAAAAAACTTATCAAGAACTTATATTTGTTTTGTATTTAACAAATCGTTCTATTCCTTAATCTTACAAACCCATTTAACAGACATCACTTGTGATGGTAATACTTACTCATGCATTAATATTATGTATGCAGTCTCATACATTAGGAAACACACCTTGACAGTGTTATTTTAGGACACCGTAAAAAAAAGCAGTCTTTTTACCTATCCAAAATAAATTCAAAGATGTGCAATCTTACAAGGTATTATTCTCCACCACTTGTAAACCACAGTCTTCCCTCGCTAGTCTTCTTGCAATTTCCTTATCCAGTTCCTCTTTCAGTTCTTCATTTCTAAATTAAAACTGTGAGGAAATAGAGAGTTTTTTTTTTCATCCTTCGATTAAATTACGCTAATTTTGAACTTAAAAAATAAGTCAAACTCAACAATGTCAAATCAGAATATTTACCGCTGGCGTTTGATCTTTTCTTCACACTCATTTTGCTCTCTTAAAATTTCCTGCTGTCGACAGTATTCCTCCTCTTCCTGCTTTCTTTGTTCTTCAAATTTTCTTCTCCTTTGAAAATTTCCAATTTAAACATCTATTTCTTTTTTGAAAACCACCTCGAAAAATATTTTACATTACAAAAAAAATACAATAATTACTCAATGCGCTGTTGTTCTAATTTTTCTTCTCCCAATTTTCTTTGCTTATCCTTCTCGATTTCTAAGCGTTGTTTCTCTTCCATTTCTTCAATCTTTTTCAATTCATCTCGTTCAAATCGCTCCCTGTATTTTTGTTGTATTGAAATAATTGACTGAGATCACATGTTTTCTTCTCCAACAAACAGAAAAGATTAACACTCTCCCAAAGTTCATATTTCCTTCATAGTATGATGAAATTAACATTGCACATTTCAACTTAATTTTCATATGAAGAAAAAGTATCAAATAACCTCAGTGAAGAAAGCGTTAAGTCAATTTTTTGTAACAATAGTTCGTGATCATTTTTCAATCTGTCCAGCAGCTTATCATCAGATATCTGGAAATGTTCCTTGCAAAAAAAAATTCTTCAGATAAAAACAAGTTCAACTGCTCCCATAAATCATCAGTGTATCCTTTTTAATAAACCTTTAAGTATCATGCTTGACAGGTTAAATCAAATAAAACGGTGCGTTTATTATTACCTGAAGCAAGTGTACCCAAATTTGTGAGAAAACTTTCAATCTGTGAATATCTCAAATTTCTTATCTATACTACCTTAATATTCCTGAGCAGTTGTTGAGTCTCTGTATTAAGCCCACTGATAACTGCAAACCACTCGCTTTGGCTAGCAGGCGACAAATGTTTCAACATTTTTTCCAATTCCATAACTCTCTCTCCTAACATATTTGTTCTACGATACAAGTGTAATCTAAAATTGTTATAATTACATATTGATATTTCAAGTGGATTACATAAACTTATGATGTCCAATATCTTCTCCAATTAGTTTTACTGAAATGAACAACAGCACTCTCTTTTAATATGTCTTTTCTTAAAATGGTTATTGAACGAATGGAGCAACCTTGGCCGATAAATTTTTCGTGTGAGATATCCACGTTGTGCACTCTGAATTTTTATGAGCTGTGCAGCACGCCACAGAATTTTGTTTTTCACTGCAAGTTGATTGAGTTGTGGCATTTGCAAAAAATAATTTTTAATTGGAAATTTCTGTACAAGAAACATACATTTGATGCATGCAAAGACGCCATATTGCGCTTTCCTCCAACGTACGTGTAACAGCCAAGTTTGCAACTTCTTGAGTAAGCCTTCCATATGAGCGGGATCTTGCCGAAGCATCTTTAAAAATTTCGATGATTTGAGCTGCACCCCCAACTTTCTCGGAAGTTATTACAAAATTGAACTAAAAAGCAATGAGTTTTTTTAATGATACTCAAGTTTTACTGTCTAAATTATCTAACAATTAGAGGTTATCTGGGACGCTCAAAATAAAGGGAGTCTCGGCGAATGCAACTAAGATGGTCTTTCGAGAAGTCCTCATGTATTTTTATGAATCACCTCGCAAGAATCAAAGAAATCAATAAAACTTTTAAACTTCCGTCAAAACTCTGCTTAAATTACTTTCCAAATGAACTGTTACCTGTAGGATAGCCTGTAAAAAATTGTACCTGGTCAAATTCGGCAAACTTTCCCGGTCTAAAAAATACTTTCGTCTGACCGAATTTAAAATCCGTCTCGTTAAGACCGAGAACATGAAATAAACACTGCAAAATATGCGACATATTATAAAAAGAAATATGAATTATAATTATTTTGAATGCTAACAGCTAAGTGGTTCGTTCCATTGTAGATCCCCAAAATATTTATCTCATGGAGCGCTCATCAGAGACAGAGATACAATCGCAGGAAATTTATTGGGAGTCATTAAATAAAAGGCAAGAAGTAAAAAGTTTATACTTTGCAAAAAAGACGTGGATCAAGCCGGGCAAGTTTGGATGGCATTATTTTTTCATACGTTTTATACAATTTCGCAAACGATGTCCTATAATTGAGTTTTTATATTTATACGCTTTCCTGTAATGTTTAACATTGCAAGTTTGACCATGGAAGAAATGGTACAAAGCTATATGATAAAATTATGATCATTATAATTTTTTATTTTTTGCTTAATCAGGTAAATAAATACCTTTGTTATGTTATGTTAATTATGTTAGTGGAATGATATACCTGGAAGGATAACCTTCTTGCATAAGTTTCAAAACACTTGTCATACCAGCACATTTTAATTGGCTTAATATCATTGCACCTTCGAATTCATTCGGTTTCATCTTCGAATTCGGTTTTATGCATCGCACAAAATTTGTATTCTGAATTCAAAAACATTAATTATATTTATGGCAGCAAGATTTCAGAGATGTTTAGTGTTTTCTTTTTCGTTAAAAGAGCCTCTGCGATTATACAATCCGAGATAACTGCGATAAACTTTAAAAAAAATAGAATAATATACCGTAAGTTCAAGTTTTTTCAGCAGTTCGCTAAGCTGGGCTCGAAACTTGTTACTGACTGATGCAAATATTAATTTGTTGGATGATTTCCTACGACTGTCATCTCGAGACTTAATGCTCTTTGTTGAGAAGAAACTTCGAAGGAAAGCAACACTAAATTAAATTATGAAGTGAGAGGAAACTTTGCTGATCTTATTCAGTATCTGATACTTATACGATTCAGGAGAATATTTTTTGTTAATAATTCTCTACAAGTCAAAGGATGAAAAATCTACCTGCTGCTTTCTAATAATAATTCCAAAGATGTGTGTAGAGCATCGTTGTTCTTCTCCAGAAACAAACACGTCTGATAACAGACGGAGCCTGCGAAGTGCCGAATAAGCAGTCCTTCATCATCTCGCATCTCTCGGTGCTCTCGCAACTTTGACTTCCTTGGTGTCTTCAAACAGCATGAACTAACTGGTAGTACAAATAGCAATGGAATATTTCATTCAAAATAAAACATACTTGAAAATCTCCACGTTACAAGAACATTAATATTTTCAGCTTAATGTGAAACAGTGTTTAACAACGAATGTGAATGAACTTGATGAAAATGCATTATTGTTAGACTTTATCGGAGCTGTTTTTCAATGAAATTAAAATTATTAGGCTACCAGATACATTTAAAACACTTAACAGCATTGAAACTAACCGCCAAACGGAAATGATTTGCGAGTTGCTGATGAGCATACGTAGTAAAATGTTGAGATGAAGGCTTCGGTAGACGTGCTTCTTCATCCAGTAGATCCAATAAACCATTTACTTTTCTTTCGAACAAATCTACAGAATTTGACATTTGTTATTTGTATGGTCAATTAAAATATTAGCTTATATTCCAAAACAGTTAGGAACTTCAGGAGGGTTGAGTGATGAGAAGCTCACCAATGCAGTCATTATTATCGTTGTAATCAATACGTGCAACATTCAATCCTTCTTTTGCATATAACTCTTGTTCTTGCTTCAAAATTCGATCATTGAAAAAATTTTGCAATTTTTCGTTGCAATAATTTATACAGAATTGCTCGAATGAATTCCGTGTGAAGAATTCTGCAAATAAAATTAATGAAAACCAAATTATTTAAATTCCGATGCTCCATACACTTTCAATCAATTCCCATTCGTCCACAACATCTCTTATTTGGATCTACTCTTCATTTTCTTTCATCTATATTCCTACCTTGTTAGATTTAATTTGAATCCCTTTCAACAAGTCTTAGAGTGAATCATTATCGAAGAAAAAATGACCCGAAATGTTATAAAATGAGCAAATATAATTATTAATTAAAAAAACAATGATAGATGAAAATGTCAATGGTATTTCTACTAACCGAATCCGGCGATATCCAACACACCGATGTAGGATGTGCTATGATTAAATGGGATGCATTTATTGATGCGTGCAACGACAGCGTCAAATAACCTGCTATAGATGGCTTTCGCAAGAGCATCACGAGCTGCTGATGCCTCGTATGATTTCAAAGGTATCCTAAAACGTATATCTGCCATTGTTGTTAATGACAACACTCATTCAATGTTTGCATCCACCTTCTTTATAGTGCTTAAATGACCAACCTAATGAGGGTACCTTTGACACCTCCTTTGGCAGGTTGCATAATTCGTGTTGTAAAGCCATTTTTCAATTCATGATCATCTAAACCGAGTAACGAAGCTGCATTGTGAAGTGCTGCGTCGCTGGACTGCTCAATCAGACATCCACCTGTTTATAATGCGTATATTAGAACCATTCCGTGCCATGATTTTAGTCTTAAGTTTACTTATATGTCTGCTTTTGACTGGAATAAAAAAAGATCACAGAAATATATATATTTACCTTTTGTATCTTCAACATTCTCAACAAAATGTATATCACCAAGATGCAATATGGCAGCAACAATATCAAATATAATATCTAATTCCTGCATATCAAAGCCAATGCTATAGAGTCCTTTGACCAACCTTTGAAAGTCATTATAGTCATCCAGCAGTTCATCGTGTAAATCTTCATCCTAATATGAAACAAGAGATGTATTAAATTGATGAAAAATGCAATCAAATAATTTCTGTAATAAAATACAAGATAAATACAAGTTTATGCGCAAAAAAGATTGATCCCTCAAATAGCATAAACGCCTCTTCCGACCATTCTTTATTTCAAAAAGTAATTTCACACAACATTCTCATTTACTGGTTGCTTTACAAAAATTCGTGGAAATAACGGAGTTGATAAACCTGGAGCTATCTTGTAATGCTGACGTTGAATAGGTGAAATTCAATTCTAGTAAAACATTTCTTTCAAATTTTGACGTTTTTAATCAGTGGATTTTTTTTTCGTTTTGAAAACCGACAGTAACATCTGTTATTCTCTTATGTTTATTAATACATGCAGAACACCTTAATTCATCACAATGAATAATGGCAACGTACTTGTCTTCCTCGGCGATCTTTTGCTATTTTATTTGATGTGTTAGGATCGCTGAAGAACTGAGTACATCCATGCTTGAGATACTAAAAAAACTTGAACAGAAAGATAAAATTCAGAAAAAAATTTTAATTCAAATATTGAAAACATTCAATCTGTCATGAATAACATATAACGATTTAGGCTCTTAATTACTTTTGCATAAATCACTTAGCGATTAGTTTACACATCATTAATAATAATTAATAGTAATAACGATATTAATAATGATAATGTTATTACTATGTTAATAAAATTTTCATTAGCATACTTCAAAAGTGCTAGAAGGTTTAAGTTGTAGACGTTTAGCCATTTGTTCATCAGCACCCGCTATTAGCTGGTAAAAAATATGATAATTCCGTTCACCTTCCAACTGACGACATATTCGTGATTTCTCCAACAAATAGTGTGAAATAAAACCACCACCAACTGAGTTCTAAAGTGATAAACTTCTTTTTTGTCCATTCCGAAGTTATGTTTTGGAAAATTAATTTCCTAACTCACAACTTAGATTTAATGATTAAAGTAATTATAATATCACTTGAATAACGTATAGAAATTAAATATCCCAAAGAAAGTTTATAAATATATATTATAATGAAATTAGAGGATTACTTTTGAGTTAAAATGTATTTCGACGAATTTCCCAAAACGACTGCTGTTATTATTACGTGATGTTTTCGCGTTACCAAAAGCTTCCAGTATCGGATTAGCTATAAATATTATCACTTAAATAGCGACTTTCATAATGATAATATAATTATTACAACTTAACTATTTTTATCATTCAAACAGGAAAAGCGTAAAATTGTGACTTAACATTTACTTTCAAGTAAGCGCTGTTCAATAGGGCCTGCAGTGGAACCCCACGATTCACAAAGGTATCGTAACATGTACTTTTGCGATTCCGTTTTACCCGCGCCAGATTCTCCGGAAACAATAATTGACTGACTTCGCTTCGTTCGTTTCATATCACGATAAGCACTATCAGCTACATTAGAATAGTTCTTTTTATTGATAAAAATAAATATTGTAGAAATCGGGATTTGTTTTGCAAATCTTCAAATTTGAGTAGAAAAGAACGTTAAGAGCTATTTAAAATGAAACAAAAATACTATAGACAAAGCGCTTCCGCGGTACAATAAATAATTACTAAATTTAAAAGTCTAAATATTTAAAAGTAACTAGAAAAATTATCACAAAAGATGATAATATATCTAGCACCTACCAATTGCAAAAACGTGTGGCGGTAAAGTACCAAGCGATCGCCCTTGATATTTTCGAATTGCTGCACTGCTGTATAAATCCGGTATCTGCTCGTATGGATTGATAGAGATCAAGATATTCGCTACATACGTCTGTAACAACTCATTCATCTTGAATCTTATCCGACCTTTTTCTCTCCGTTACTGAATCCAGTATTAGATTCATACTTTTCGAAAACTGCTTAAATTTGAACTAAAAACTTGAATTATGTTGAGAAAATGAGTAACCGAATCTTTTTTCCTTTTGCAAATGGTTAGAACAAAAATTAATGAAATATGTCAGCAGTATAGTATTTATTGTGAGAAAGATACTTACATATATTTGTTTTTGTGCATACCGTAATCGGCAGTTATTCAGCAAAGTACCTTCGTTCAAATACATCAGCGCACCTGCAACAAAAAAAAATGAAATCATTCGCAAGGAATATTGCACACTGAAGACGTACGTCATTTTGGATGTCATCGAAAGGATCTAATTATTCCGCTTTACAAATTATAATCAATGGCTATGCTTTTTACGTATAGCGCAAAGTCGTTGTAATTAAAAAAATTACAATAAAGATTCCAATGTAACGATATCGGGCAACCTTCAATAATCGAATAGTTCTGAGATATGGTTTTGACTTGTAAAAATGTTAAATTTAAATATAACTTGCAGTTATCGTCGACATTTTTTATCTGATCTTCTTCCGCTGGGAAAATTTCATCGTATCGAGCTGAGACCTACCATTGCACGAGATTATTCTGGTATTTTCAGTTTTATTGAAATTCATTAAATTTGAAAATAATATGAGTTTGATCCTTTAAAAATGGATCGTAGTGGTATAAGAGCAATAACCGATAGGAGTAAAAGTTTTTAAATTTTGAAAAACTTTATTTCGATGAACGAGAGGAATAAAATTTTGATCAAAATTAATTAATGGAAAATATTTACTATTAAGCCACCATCAATCGGTTCGACAGACATTGTTTCGCTACCAATATCACGAAGTACGCATAGTTTGTAGCCATCTTTGGGATCTGGTGCCCAAACCAATCGGTTGAAACTCTCCCGAGCTCCACTCATACTGTAAATATGAAATAGAGAAACTTGATGTTGAAAAATTGCAACGATGCTACCCGACAATGTCATAGGTTAGAGGAAACAAAACCTATCATTAATAAGAGAAAGGTGATATTATCAGAAAAGTAAACTTGTTTTTTTATAATATTTTATAAATAGATATTTTATAAATATTTCTATTTGTTAAATATTTTATAAATAGACTAGGCTAAGCGCTAATCAGCGACAAACCGGCGGAAAGACACCAACGATAGAATTCAAAGCCTTACATTTTGTTCTACTCTGCGAAAGTATGAAATACTGGAAATCGTCCAGAACATCAAAATTTCAAAGGTATCATCTTAATTCGGAAAGTTTTCTTATTCTCATTCTTCGTTCAAGTCAACAACCCACCGAAGTTTTCCGATGTGTATTTTCCCTACCAAAAGAGTTCAGGGCAGTATGATAACTACTACCACTACTACTACCTTCAAGTTGATGTATCATTTGATCGGTTTCATGAATCAATCAATAATCATTTCGAAAATATAAGTTTGAGATTAACAGTCAGTTAGGAACTGATGTGATGATGAATTATAGCATATGTCCTCCGTTAAATATCAAATACAACACGGAAACGAAATTTTCATGTGATATTGCTCTTCAATACACTAACATTGCAACTGTCGCATAAATATAATTTCATTTTCTTCAAACAATTAATTTTATGGATGAAGTAATTACTGAGAAACTTATACTTATCTCTAATAAGACAGAAGTTAAGTTTGCATAATCGAGCTTATTAGAGCGTATTCCAACGAAAAGCATCTTTTCAGGAAGTAAGACAGTTGCCTCTCTCTCTCTCTCCCCATCAATGATAATGATATTGAATGCTTGGGGATTCTGCTTTCATTTGCTAATGAATTTTCAAACGGCAATCGTATTCTTTTTTTGTTACTGAAATTAAAAGCAATGCAATGGAATGGGATGAATCGCTACTTCCACCATTAACTCTTCCCCTTAGTTTCTCAGCCAAATTGAACGCTTCTAATAGAAATATAGATAAGATGAATATTTGAAGGTTAACTTAGAGAACTCGAGTTCCTGAAAGAGGCATGAAATGCCAGCCTAAAATGAGTAATACCGTTTTAAAATTATCCACATTGTATGCTTCAACTTTCCAATCAATTTGTTCCATTCTTTGGTAGACCGATTATTATCAGTTTTTAATTCAAAAATTATTTATAATCTTTTTGGTTAATAAATTTAAAAGGAAAAAAGTATTAAAATAACTGTGCAGCAACACACGGAAAGGAAGTAAAACAAACATTGAATCACATGAAGTATGATCTATCACTTCCATTCATTTAGAATTCCTTTAGATATTAATGAAATGAAAGTGAATCAAACAGAAATCACTCAATTAGTTGTAATGAAATTCAATACAAATACGTCTAACAAAGGAAACATTTCGAAATTATTTAAATTGTTGCATAAATAAATGTGAAATAGACGAGAGAGGAAGAGGAGAGAAGAATGTGTCATACTGAAATAAGGAAGTCTAAAGCGATTATAGGCAGAATAGATGCGCTTCCCTTCTGTGTCTGTCATTTGTGTCAACAATAAACGATATCAGGTTTGATGGAGTGAGTGAGCGGTACGTGTCTCTCAACAAGCGATATTTAATTGAGGAAGCTGTGGTTAGCACGATGGGTGGCACGTGATAGGCTCAGCTCAGTCTGAGATCTATCGAAAATTCAGGCAATACCGGGAAATGGTAAATTAGGCAATGAAAGATTGTAATGAGAAGTGAGAACTGAATTAGGCAATATCTACCTGGACAGTGGAGTGAGATGAATGTAATAACCACTGAGGTAATTCAACAAAAGGAGAATCAATTGGAGTTGTCGGATTGGCAGGGCCAGCGTGAGAAGGGAAGGGGGGGGGGGAGGAGGAGGAGAGAGAGGGTTTAACTGAATGCAAATGGAAAAGCGTGCTTCTGCCGTCGTCTACCCGTTATAACATATTTCTGCTCAGGCTTGCATGTCTACCAAAATACCTTGTTAGGTGTGACAGGTGTGCATTCATAACATTTCCATCCCAAATATTGTTTGAAATGTACGCTTGAAAATAATATTTATCAGTCTCACATATAATCTTTGTATCAAAAAGAATTTGCATTTCATTCAATCTCGGAGATAGCGAAATATGGGTCTGATCTAAATAGGTACCTCCGGATAATGTAATCAAAATAATTCGTATTTGTAGTAGCGGTGATTTCAGCTGTGCTCATAAAATATTTGTCATTGTTGGATTTGCATCTTAGGTTCTAATCCAGTAATTAAATGAGAGCTGGACTTCTACGCTAATCTCCTTGGTCAGTATTGTGGCTTAGCAAAAAAAATCAGGATGCTTAATGCCAGCTAATAATACCTGAATGTAAAATAATGAAATAGCATTTTGATTCTGCTCGTTCGTGTTTTCATTTCACATAGTGATTAGAAGAGATGAAGTGTTGCGAAATGTACATTTACATAGGTTTTGTTAATCAGGAACGAAAATCAGAAGTTCAAAAGTGACCGGATATTTGTCGAAGGTTTTTGATTTTTGAAACTTTCTATATCGCTTTTTATTTGGACAATAGGTAAGCTGTAGTCAGAATGTAAATACTTATTAATTGAACTTTTATTGTACAAGTTTGAATCAATACTTATCTGTGGCGTACTGCAATGTGCCTACATATTGCGATGGATTTATCGTATTAAACAAATATCTGAAAAAATGTCGTTATCAAACTTAAGTAATTATACAATATTCTATGAAACAGACGTGTGACTTGGGAGGGGAAATGATAAACAGATGGTAGTAACTCTCCGTTTCTTTCTGCGATCTACGAAAAAACTGAAGTCACGACCGAAAGAGCCATTTGGGGAGCTCATTTTGCGTATTTGCTGAGGGATTGATCAACAACCAACTATTTTAGTACTACCAACACAATTCTCTATTCATCACACCGTGTATGAAATTCATTTTAAAATGATTACCTGGGAATGCTTCAAATGACACAATAGTACCGGTTAGTTTTGAAACAGTTCAAGCTCTTCCTTCCCTTTTTCGTTGATTATTTGTTTCAAGGGACTTCCTTTTTGTAGTCAAATGACTCTTATAGCTCAGATTAATTTTAAAACCACCCAATTTTTTCGATTTCCATTGTTCGATTGTCTCTTGAATGATTTTTTCGATGGTCCAATCCCGTCGAGGCTTATCAGACAATGAAACACCTTTAACCTCAGATTTTGATTTGAATTTCTGAAATTATTTAGATTACTTGACCACTGAAGCTTGAAACACTGCAAATGTTATCAGTAATGGATAGGTAGTTCTAACTTTCCATTAACTATCGCAGGATTCCTTTTTTCACGGGAATTTATATTTATCGCTGCTCTTATGTCCTATGGTAATTGAGGTTATTAAAAATGCGTTATTGGAATTGTTTCATCTGTTTTTATTTCTTGCAATTCCCCTTTTCTCTATTTTGGAAAAGATCTCCGAGAGTGAATTCCTCTCCCCTCCCCCCTTTTTTTTACGAACAAGTATTATTAAAGAACACTTTATTGTTTCACTGCTCATTTTCCTCACGAATAGAGAAAATGAGCAGTGAGACAATAAAGCGAGCATACATATAAGTAATGTTCTGCTGAGGCATAGTACGGAACGACTTTAATAAGTAGCATCGACACTACAACAATACGTAACAATAACCAAAAAAAGCTTTCGACAGAAAATATTACAGTGATGAAAGCATTTTACAAGACAAAACTGAAAGAATATACTTACAAATGAAATTAAGATTGAGAGGTGGGAAGAGCTTTATATGAGTGCTACAGAATGATTAACGATGTATTAAGTATTTGAATTCTGCTCAGTTATTTGTTACACAAGCTGTAAGAAATCCATTATTTTTGTTGTACTTCGTCCTCTAGTTTATAGAAAAGTTCAACAGAAACTTTCTGCGCATTTGTCATTGCAAATAAAACTTATAAAATGAGCAGCAAGGCAGCACACATGAAAGTCACAAATATCACTTTGACTAATTGCTTTTTCTGCGTCCTATTCAGAACTCAGTAATAACACCTTAAAATATAACTAAAGTATTAATAATTAACCCGTTGATGTAGGTGAGCGGAATGTGTAACAAATTCAAATTGCATAATTTCCTGTCTGAACCGTTCCGAAAATTCAATGTACAGCAAATATGACCAAATGCAAACAAAACATATGTAAAAAATGTAACAGTGTAACGCTTGTTGGAAACGGAAAAATGAGAAATAAAAATAACTTTCAGAATACGATGCCTAATAAAGACATAGCGACAAGAATAAAAAAAACACGCAAAAACGGAGTGAAGGGCAGAATTAGCTGTTTTAACAATGCATCATTAACAAATGCACAGTTCTGAAGTAGTGAGAATTATTTGATCCAGTCAATATAACAATAGTCGCTTGATTTCCAATGAACATAATTGCCTAAACTGTACTATATCAGATACAGTCACACAGTGGAATCTCTTGGAAATTTATAGAATTTCAAGACTATTTGAAAATTCTACATAAATTCTTTAGTATGACACAATTATATATGGTAATCACTTTGTGAGTTTTAAAACTGGTTTGTTCATACATAAACCTGAGTGATTGTACGGCATGAGCCAAAATAACTGAAATGGAAAGAAAGAAATGAGCTGTGGATATGCGAGGAGAAAAAAATTTTCAGAGATTCTACCAACTTGATTTGGACACATTAACATCTTGCATTCTGAGCAAACAAGTTAGATGAAACCTAACATATTCGTCGAACAGCAATATTCCCGTTTTTCATTTCTATTTAGGTGGAAATGTTGGCGGCATAAATATTCCTGGATAGCCTGAAAATATTACACAACTTGAAGATATAAAACATGTTGTCCAGTTTTCCTTAGACTAACTGTATGATCGTAATTAGCAAGCGCAAAAATTGATATTATGGAAGTAATTCAGTGCTCACGATGTCTTCTGGTCGAAAACATTTTCCAGATAGGATACCTTATAATCGTCAAATAATGTTCATATGATTTAATTCAAGTACTTATTAAGGTATTATTCACCATTAAGATAAACTGCTTCAATGAACAAACAGTGTGTCAGTCAGAAATGTAATGTTTTATTAAATGCAAAAGTTACTTCGTAAATTTTGAGGACTCATGAAAAGCAAACTTAACAGGCTGTTTTTAGCACGTAAATTCGTGCAAACAACTATTACTTACCAAACGATGCATGCAAAGCAGCCATTTGCTGTTCATAAGCTTGTTGTGCAACTGCATTCACGGAATTTGGCGGTCCAGTTATTGGAAAAGCTGCGCCAAAACGTTGCATATACTGCATTTGTTGGTGCTGCTGTAACTGTGCAAAATAGGCCTGAAAAACATGATCTGCATGAGTAGGTCGGTCAGTTAAATATGCCATTAGGAAGAAATTGCTGAAATATTTCGATTCACCTGTTGTTGTTGATGCTGCATGAAGTTCAATGCGGAAGACTGTGCATTTTGGGCACTTGCATTACGTTCACTGTTGCTCGAGGCATGTGGTTGAATGCTGGTGAAAGAATTTCCCGAACCAGCAACACTCTGACTTCCTAACTGTTGATGCACGGCTTGTTTCGCTGTTGTATTATTACCTTTAACAAAAACCTGTATTTCAAAAACCTATCAATTAGGTAGTCCAAACACCACCAGTAAATAAAAATCCCAAGACACACGTTTGTTACTTTTGAGCATGAAAAATGTAGCTTTGAAGTGTTCAGAAAAACTATTCACACAAGCTACCAGTAAGCTTTCAACAAAAAACCGTAAAGCTTTGGAAACAGACCTGTTCCTCCTTGTGATAGAGGTTGAGAACTGGATGAGGAAACAACCGAAGATGACTGACCAATGCTGTTGCTGAAATAACAAATTTCCCAGAGAAAGTTTTAAAATAACATGCGTTAAAATACTTCCTGAAAAATATAAGAAAATATGATACCCTTATGTCTGAAAATAAAACTGTACCAAACAGTCACTAACCTTTCTTTAGATTGAAAAGAAATCAAATTTGGTGGATTGGCCTTCAAGTCGTGAATTTTATGCTTCGAAGTATGAGGCTGTGACATTCCTGGAGTTCCGGCATTACTTACTGACGGACTGATAAATGGTATGAAATATGGTTGCGCAAAAACTGAAGCAGAAGGGGCATTTGACAAATTCGGTATAGAAATCGGGATAATGGACGCATGACGCAATCCTGAAATTGCAAAATAATTACATTTTAATATTATGTAACTAATGCATAACAGCAATGATGGAGTTAAAATGCTAATGTTTCGGTAATTGAAGTGAATTACGTACCGTGGTGGAATTAATAGTAATAGCATATTTAAGAAACGAATTAAACAATATCATTAGAAAATTGCAGCAACAATTGCTAGAAAAAGAAACCTGATGGGTCCATAAAAGATGATGTAAAAGAACCAATAGTGTTTGTTTGTGGCTGTGTTTTCGTTTCGTTCTTTTTTGAACCTGAAAAAGTTGTATCAGATTAGTTTAACAATAGATTCAACATTTCAATAATTTGAAATCTAAAATTGCAAGACACATCTTTCTCATAGAATAATCAATAAAAGACATAAAAATAGACCATCGGAAGGGAAACCCTGATTCATTTCTGCTGATATTCGAGGAATAGACAATGTGGTAGCGATAGTGGTGGTTGACGAGCTTACAGGACAAAGCAAATTGGATGGACCGATTCCGCTTTTCGATACAGCGATCATTTTTTCGTCCTCGATCGACAAACTTTAATTACAAATGGTCATTCGAGAAAAAAGGCAGTAAGTTTGCCTATAATCAATCAGTTTTTTCATTCAAAAGAACTAAGTAACCGAGGTTACTCTAAGGTGAACAATGGTCCATAAGAAGTTATGTATTTATTGAAATCAAAAGCAAAAAATATCCCTGTATTTACAAAATTGTAACAAACCTTAGTTGTTCTAGGGGAGCTTTTTCGGTGCTATTTACTAATTCTTTGATTCGATCCAAAGATCGCTCTTCTGATTTATCGGCCACCTATGAATAAAGAAAATCCTATTTCAGTGCTTTGTTATGCATTAAACGTAAAACCGAAGAATAATAATTATACATATTTTTCAGTTATATATTTCAAGAAAATACCTCCTTTTCCAGTGTGGGCGCATCATCAGAAATGTCTGAAAACGCAGGTGAAGCAGCGCCACCATGAAGTATCGTAGAAGCAACACTAAAAAATTCTTCAAAATCATTATTTTGCCTTTGAAAGATAGAGAATTTTGCAACTTCAATAAAAAGAGAAAATAAAAAGAGAATAGAAAAATAAAAAGAGAAAGTAAAACTGTACCAAAAGGGGACATTATACCTAGTTGATGGCAGTATTCCGGAGTTGGAAATAACGCTATTTGATTGCTGCTCACGTGAGTGAGTTTCACCACTACTATTTGTCACCATTTTGCGAATCGCATCTAGTGCAGTGGGCATTTCATTCTGATTTGCTGCATTACTAATGAGTAATGTACCATATACTGGAAAATACGCTAATATCAATATATTCACTACAAATAAAGAATTCGGTACAAAGTGAGGGATAACATTCAAAAACAATGCATCATCAGTGTAATTAGTGAATGTTGTCAGTATGAAGCCATTAAACAAGTTCCAGTAATAATGACATCTTTCTACCTTTGCTGGCATTTGTATTCTTCGGACTTCTAACAGAAAGCGTTTTCTTTCCTTCAGTTTTTGCAGTCCCACCGCTTGTCTCGGTCTTCTGTGTGACAACCTACAAAAATTATGTTGACAAATCCATTTTAAACCATCACATACCACTTAATGCATAAAATTTTAGTAAGAACAGCTCGAATTATCCGTACCTTGAAGAGCTCACTAATACTTTGTTCTTCATGGTTCGTCAGAGTTTTCGATAATTTCGGTTTCGGTGAAACTAAGTGGATGCTGTTTTCATCACCTCTGGATTTCCTTACTTCCGAAACAATTTCTTCCGAGGAAATTGTAGGAATCTGAGTTACTTCTCTGTCTGTCTCAACACCAACATCTTTAGTGATGACTATATTTGTCTGAGTACCCATAGTTTCAACGTAGATCTGCAAAAATCCTATGTTCTGGAAGCTTTCAAAGTTTAAATATTAATATGTTCTTAAAAAAAATTGCTTAATTTATATTGTAACTATTTTTTACCGCTCTTCCTCCATCTTCTTTCACAAAATGAGTATGGTAATGGACTGCCAATTGGGACTGTGTGTCATAGCGATGTTCACAACCTGCTACCGGACAGGAATACATTGCAGATAAAACGCATTCGCGTAATTGAGATGAACCATTGTCAGTAGCGATCCCAAATGAACCAAGCGCAGATATTGGATCATTACTTCCCGAAGTGAACCATGAGACCGGCGACTGAGACCTTTCTTCGTCTTGTAGATCCCCACCGACAGCTGAAATATTTCTATTTATTGGAATTCACCACTCTAATAGAACAAAGAAGTGTATCTAAAAATTTTTCACTTAATATATAATATCGATTACTAAGATACTAAACATATATCAGTTACTAAGATAACAAATAGTAAAGGCAGAAGCTCAGGCTTAGCCCAACTTTCTATAATTTCTACATAAAAAAGACAAATCTTTTAGCATACAATTATATCTAATAAAGCTGTCAAAGATAGCACCTTTCGTTCTTGGGATCCGAAAATTTTGTGAATACCAATA
This sequence comes from Litomosoides brasiliensis, assembly GCA_013365375.1. Lineage (NCBI taxonomy): Eukaryota > Metazoa > Nematoda > Chromadorea > Rhabditida > Onchocercidae > Litomosoides > Litomosoides brasiliensis. Next base: position 214,923 of record JABVXW010000046.1, on the reverse strand, counting down.
TACTAACCCGTATGAGTAAGGAATGATATATTTTCCACTAGCATTAATTCTTCAAAAGATATGGGTTCGTTACAACTGCAATGCTCATACGTTAGCGACTTGTAACTTACACTGTACATCACTGGTTGAAGCGCTTGATGGCCGACCAACATTTCCAATCAGAGGTTTTCTTCCAACTGACTTAATTTCAGAAAAACCATTTGGTGGACAGACTGAGGAGCTTCTATTCGACCTTTAAAATTATCTTTTGATTTTATACCATTTTCAAACTTGTAAAAAAATCGTGAAATGAAATTATTAACCTCATTATGTTTACAGAATCCAAAATAAGATTGATTCATGATAAGAAAAAAACAGTAACACTTGTATACATGACGAAATGGACAACATGCAAGGAAACTGAAACAGCCAAAAAAGTGCGTCATAATTAATTACATTTATGCTGAATACAAATAGTATTAAACAAGCCTTTTAGAATTATGTCGTTGTTTTAGTGGACTACCACCATTTGTTTTATCATGTGAACTGAACAAGTCAAACCCGGATGCACTGTTTGGTGCGGCAGATGTACTACCACACCTAAAACCACTCTTGCATCACATAAGTCATTAAATGAAGGTGAAAGTAGTGTATTACTGGACTATGATTACAAATTAAGGATAGAAAATGCACTTACTTTTTACTCATATAAGTATGTTGTAAAGGAGGCAAACCATCACCCAAAACACCATACAAATCATGCCCATTCCAATTTGTAACATAATACAAATAATCTGTAATTTTTCAATTAAGTTCATTGGAACTAAAGAAACAAAATAAGCAACAATCATAACGTTTTAATACGTTAACAATGTTTCTACCTACACCGCATTTTCTACTCCAAAATTTAACTTTAATTTTCTGATGCTATCACCACAAAAATAATTAAAGACATTATACCAAAATAACGATAAAATTAAGTCATAAAACTATTATGAACTTACTTGAAGCTTTTGCAAGTACGGAAATATTAAGACAGTGAGTTGAGCCAACTTTCAAGTCTATGTCGCCGTCATTAGTTTGCATGGATTTCACACTAACACATGTTGAACGGTCTCGTATATTCTGTGGCTGAAACCAGTTGATTAGATCAACAGGATTTCTTGAACAACTGATATGTGAGTGTGACTGATTTGTTTCTGGTCCCTATGGACACTGTTTTTTAGGGTAAAATTCTACAGGAAATTTGTTGAGCACTCCTGTTCTTATATCAAATTAAACTGTGATCTCTGATATTATATCTTATCACAGCACATTGATTTCAAACTCTAAAATAAAGGTGATATTCTTCTAAAGAACCTATACCTTTCTATGTTGATAATATAAATTTCTGTACATAAATATTTGAAATCTCATGATCTTTACCAAACTTGAATTTATGTGCAGTGCATTTTTCTAAAACTTACCGGTTTTTTCTTTTTCGCTGAACTAGCACCTGCAGAATTTATACCTAGTTGTACAGCTCCCACATTAAAGGAGGGTGCTGTGCTGCTGGGAGAAGCTTGGCAAGTTTCGTGTTCATCTCGCTCACTCACACGGCGTTTCTTTTTCCGTACATTGCTGCATGGCGAACTATGCGTTCTACAATATAACAAGTTGTCAGCTTTAATTTAGCTCAGTGATCTAAAACCATTACTCCAAGTTAACATATCGTTTACCTACTCCAGTTTAACCTATGAAACTAGAGAGTCACAATGGAAAACCCAAAGAGTCTAAAAATAAAGGATAAAAGCGAAATAGTGTTTCTTTATTACACTTAACACTTGCAAAAACGTACCATTATAAACTGTAGATATAATATAGCGCACAGGGGAAATGACTTATTGTAAGTAAAGAAGTAACTTATCATGGCACACAGGAATACATAATTCAGCATTAAAATGTAAAATAGCTATAAATCGAAACCACATTTTTATCAGAATAAATATTGGACGAAAGGTCTACTACATTCCCGTTAATCAGATATCCGAAACGGTTGAACAGAAAGGTCGAAAAATGAGGAAAAATAAAAAAAACACAAAGATAAAATACTAACCCTGTATTTTTCAAGCCAACACCAACATTGTTCTGTCGATCCAAATCTGTGGAATCTTCACCAAACTGTGCTTCCTTTAATTTTTGAATGCTCCATTAAGTAATCAAAATCATATGATAACACCGCAAGAATAATTAAACAATTAGGAAAATGAAATGCAATTTGAAACAGGTTACATTCACACGACATCTAGGAATGCTTCATCATAAAATGATAAGAAAAAATATCCGTACTTCAAAATGTTGACATTTCTTCTGAGGTAACCACTAACATAATGCAACTACTATATTTTATAGCTCTTCAAATTTTATAATTTTTGATGCTAGGTGTGAAACCTGATTTAAACTGCATTGAAATTTTTTTGATTCAACTTTTTTATACTTGGATTTTGCAACGTTTGAAAATTCTGTTATTACATAAAGTTAGATGTTCTATTTCTAATACATTTATAGCACTCCTTAAACTTAATTTTCAGTAAAATATCCAAACGTACGTTTGCAGACGTTTGTATTTGCGGTGTATAAGATGCAGAGAGAACATGAGAGTTGTGTTCTTCAACCGTCACTGAACTTGTCACATTAGCTGGTCCTAAATTTTTCTTTTCTGTTTATCAAAAAGACAGAAAACTTCAAAACTCCGATTCAGATTTTGATTCAAATATCTGAAGTTATACTTGGCTCAATTTCACAGCACGCAATACTGTTTTGTGTGAAAATTATATGAAATAGTAATTGTCTGATCAGACAAATGCAGCACCAAATCAAGAAAAAATGAAGGAATTAACAAATCAAATAATGTCAGCAAATTAATTACCTGGAGAAGTTACGTTCGAAGATACAGAAATATTAACAGCTAACTGACGTGTGCTAGAATGAGGTGTGCTATATAGAGCATGATGCTCAAACTGTTGTCCATGACGAAATTTGCTCGTGCCAACAGATCCTGCTTCAAAACCAGTACTTTGATATCCAGTCCTAAAATATAACTCCATGCATAGAGGCACAATAAAAGATCCCCTTTCCACATTAAATTAATTGATTTATTAGTCAAATGAATCAAAAAAAATTGATTGAATATATAACCTGAATAGGGTTCATAAATCTTTGCAAAGAAAACACACCAGTTAGCTGGCTGGTGAACATTTACAGTGGTTGATTGCGCATGCAAACTGTTACCCGTTTCTTCTTCATCATCGATTTCTCCCTCTTCTTTAGATACATCCTCATTTCGCACTGATCCTAGAGTTTTAGCAATTTAAAGAATATTTGGAAATATCACACACACTACTGCTGCAAACATTAAAAAAATCCTACATACATTTCACTGCTGTTTTTTTAAATCCACTAATTGCTATTGTCTCGAATCCAGGAGAACATAAAATACGTCACTTTCAATAGAGACGATTATAACAGAGAGAAAAAGTCAATAATTTAAAAAATGCTAAAATAATTACAATGAATTTTTCAATAAACCTACCATCACCCCGTTTTTCCCCATGATACGAATACTGTCCACCACTGCTGATTGGACTCTGTGCCCGCTTTATCGTCATTTTCAGTCGATCATCTCGATGAACACCCTGCACTACTTTTGGAATCCCACTTTCACAATAAAAATTCGGCTTCGGTTCAGGATCAACTGGATGACTTTCCACACCTATAACGGCTGATTGGGAAGAAGAGCAGATATTATAAAATGGAGAATATAAGTTTCTCATTTCTTATAATTTTTATTAAAACACAAGCTTAAGAATTTACCGTCTTCAGAGCTTGGTGTTAATTCAACCGTTTTTTCGTAAGTGATCGTTTTGGAGGATGTTTCTGCACAACCTGTTTGGGATGAATGAGTGCTGTCCAGAATAGCATCATCTATCATCAAACGACCCTCATCCTCGTCATACGAATCACCCATCTTCTTTTCATTCATTGATAATTAAACCCATTTCATACCAATATGGCTGATCGTATGTTTCTAATATACGGGTAACTAAAACTAAAAAAAAATGAAATTAAAAGTTGCGAAAAAATAAGGCAAAATATCTATAAAAGAAATTAAATCTTCATAAAAACACACGCACGTGCACATACAGATGATGAAAAATCAAATTTGAGAAATGAAATAACTTTGTGAATAACTTCGCACAACTGGTGATGGTAAAATTCATGCAAATTACAGGATCTGAAGAACCTGCTGTTCGCACTTGCAAGTGGGAAATTCTATACGACATTCATAAATACGAAATTCATCCATTAAAAGCGAAAGGGATTATCACACTGGGATATTTTACAGAGAAAATACAGAAACTGTGACCCCGAGAGAGATATCTATTCGTGTAATTTACTGCCTTAATTATTCCGTGCTTTTCCTTGGCAACTTATACATCTTGTAACATTCTGCTAGTTCTATCCTAATTAAATTATTATCCCAAAGAAGCCACCGCAGAACAACCTGCACCTCAACTAGATGATTCTTTCAGGGAGGAAAGGCGACTTCCCGATATCGCGTTAAAATATGCGATTAATATCCATGAGCACCAGTTTGTTACCGTTCGTCGTTTCAGCACCCATGCTAACTTTGTTTGATCGCAGCAGATAATAATAACTAGAGCCTCTCCATGTCAATTAATCAGTTAACAAGTAAAGAACAATCAAGTTAATACAGTAAGCAATTTTGATTTTAACTGAAATAATGACGAGAACCGCAAAGTACATATTCTTGAAATACAGGTGTGTCCGTCCGCTGCAAGCAATCCCATCCCACTGATCATCCCTCCAAATCGCTTTATTTTACAGTGAAATTCTGTCAGCTTTATCAATCTTCATCCCGTATGACAGCACTGTTATCACAGGAACAGTAAGAAAGTGGGAGATTTCCATGCAACAACCAAGAAGAAACTATCAGGCATAAACCGCACTGCGCATTCCGACAACAGCCCTATTTGTCCCATGCGCACGTCATCGTTGTTACGCTGTTACATGTGTAAACCGATTGTCTATTGCAGCCCGATAGAGCCGAGATGGCTCATACTTACCACATGTCACCGTGGATATGCCGTGGTTCTTTGGTTTTTTTCGTTGTGAGTAATTGGTGTGGTCCTGAACACTGACTAAATTGCGCAATGAGTCGCAACATTTACTGCAGTGAATGAGAGAGACTTGGAGTAATCTAGCGGAAATATAAGTGAAATGCAGAAAAGAGAAATATGAATGCACGTGATGCATTGAAAGGATGAATAAAGCAATGGAAGACTCTCTCAGATAGCAGAAAGTACCACTGACACAGTAACTAATAGGTCTGTCACAGAGCATCGTAACAAGACACCCTCCAGAGCTCACTCTCCCTCCCTCCCCCCACACCCTCATGTTTCGTCAATAATACTTTTCATAATCATCAGAAATAAGCATTAGAGATCATATAAATTTTCTTCCTTGCTGATTTGCATTTGCACGTTTGTCCTAACGTGGTACCGAATGGGAACGTCGACATGTGCACAGCGGACGATTTCCATATTCCATCCAAAACCGCTGTAAACGCTTCACGACGTGCAACTGAAATGATAAAATGAAAGAAGAGAATAGCAATAGCTATGCCTAGAAGGGCGAAATGTAATTGACTACCTCTTCACTGCTACACTTCAGTAACTATTTAGAAGTGTAGAAGAAAAATTAGGTATATCTTTGTTCTTCACTTACTTGGTCGCACTGGATTCAAATAACTTTCAAAAACGAATACTGTACTTATTCTTTTTGATTTAGCCCAAAGGCTACGTGACAGAGAGACAGTTTATTGTTTAACATATTTCAGTCGCTGAAAGCAAACACATATAGCAGTGATCTGAGCGCTGCCATGAATGTAATGTTTCAAGAAAGGATCTAACCATTGTGTGTGGTTCAAGAGGAAATGATTGCGTATAATAGTTTGCCATTTGCTTTTCCAGAGCTTCAGTTGGATGAGGGACAGGAATTTCACGACGTATTTTTATTTCTCCTTGTTGGTTACGTTTTGTTACAAATATCCTTCCCATAGCTTTTCCTGTTCGCCTGTTTTGTGTAAGTGAATGGACCATTCGCTCTAGGTCATTCATGTCTTTAATTAAACTTCGTTCTCCGCAGCCACATTCACACTCCATCTCGATGATTTTTGAACATTTTTTATCTGCGAGTTCCTAAAAAGGGAAAATAATCGCAGAAATAGAATCGATCTCATCAGCATGACATCGAATTACTTGATATGTGAAAGATAGACCTCATGAATCAATCCTGATTAACCACTCAATTTGGTAAAACGGAGTGTGCGTAAACCGCGACAATCAGATGTTTTAGTTAGCGGTATTATTATTTACCGTAAATCATTATTATTGGAATATCGTTAGAATAACCTGTGTTACGGTTTCGGATCATAATTTCAAGCCATACGACTGCAAGGGTGCTCCGAGCGTTTTGTCGTTTAACGTTTTGCACATTTTGTCAGACTAAGGTGCTCATCTAATTATTTATTTGCAAAAAGATACCTGTGGAGGTGATGAAGAATGAGCAGATATTTCTGCTTCTTTAGATATAGATGATGTGTCAGGAAGTTCTTCCTCTTCAAGGATATTAGAGTCAAGCTCGCAACTTTCTTCTTCGTTTCCACTTTCAGGCGACCAAATTATTAGCCTTTGTTGTTGTGGTATATTGGCCTCCATGGAGATATCCCGGAAATTTGGAGAATTGACATTTATTTCCAACAATGACACTTCTGAGTCGGATACGAATATTCTCGATTTTTTTTTAAATTTAGGTGAGACATTTGATGGTCCTTGCTCCTCCGGTATCTTTGTAGTACTCTCTTTATAGTACTCTCTCGACGCTTTATCCGTGATTCCGTATATTTTGCGAGCTTCATAACTATCCTCCTCTTTTAGACAGAACTGTAAAGCCAGCATCCCTATTTCAGGCGTCCATTTTAGCAACGTTTGCGCGGATTTCGAAGTTGTGGATGGTTCATCTTCGGTTTTCACTACCTCGATTTCCTCGTCTTCATCTAATCCTTTAAAAAAATGCAGCAGATCATTCTCTCTTGTGGCTATATTCGCACCTTCCTCGTGAACATACTTCATGTAAATTCGTCGATGTGAATTCACGAAATCTACTGCCGGGCGTAAATCTTTTATTTTGATTCCTGAAATTATTTGCTCACAAAAAAGCTATTTTTTAAAAACAACCGCAGTATTTATGAATAATTTTCAAGCATAATACGACCGCCCAAAGGAAAAAGGTCGGAGTAGCATGTATTTACCTGGAAGTAACCGACATTTTGCACTTTTTGGGAACTTTGGCGTCACTGAGACTTCACACAGACAAGCCTCATAATATATATATATATATATATATATGATAAGACTGGAAAATAAGAATTCAAAAGGGACCTGTAATCCTTAAGGCTATTTCATAATCAAGACCAAATACAGAGACACAAGCCGCTGCCCCAAGTTGGCGGTATGTGAAATTAAAACTGTAAAGGTCTACCATACAAAGGTCCAGAACCTAAAAGTAAATATACATTTAATTCCATTTTGGTTATAAAAGTCATAAAAGTGAATTTCCGATAGGTAACTAAATAGTAATGAATGAATGATCATTTTTGTTCTTCGTAAAAAATTCTTTGCAATTCAGACAAATACAAATAACACAGCTATAATACTAAAACGAAATGAAAATTTAGCTCTTGACAATTCTAATTTAAACCATATAAAAATACACCTGTGCGATAGCAATTCGATTGCATAAGTCTACCGGAAGTGATGGTTCGCCTATAACGAGGTCATCCAGTTGTGCCCACGTGAAGTAGTCCACTTCTTTATCATCCGATACTCCATATGCTACTTTTGTTCTTTTTTTAGTTGGTGTTGACTGATGTGCCAGGGACAGGTTACAAATTCGCTTGTATATGGTATAAACTCGCATCATATGCGCATATATCTTAGCCCATTCTAAGGCAGTTATACTTCTGAATGACCAATTGATGTTCTGTAATTGACACCTAAGATTTGTTCATGTCAAATTTGAGAAAGGAAACGTCAACGTATCTGAAAGTCTGCTTTCCGGTTTTCATTTTGCTATACGCCATTTCTTTATTTATGTTGGCGGATAAGGCGCATATCCTGGAATGTTTCCTACTACAGATGTGATGCCCTAGAGAACTTTGGAATATAAGAAATTCTCATACGGTAATTATTCTCATTTCCAGATCAAGCATATTTTCTGTTTCCATCCGATCGCATGGAGAAACTTTATTTATGTAATCCGATATACTTTTCCAGTGGTTTTTTTGCCGCTCCTAAATTCATTAAATGTTACCTCACATTGCAATCATTCATTTTAGGCCAAATGTTTTCATTCATTTCGTGTTCAATCGATTTATTTATTTATTATTATTATTCTCAGTTACTAATTATATCATTATAGTCGACGTGTTGTTTCTCGATACGTCAAGCATCTTGGATGAGTTAGGGGACTTTTTCATCCATGTCTTTCTGTTTTTCTAATAATTGCTTAGGACCAACTCTTAGATAGTATGGTGAGTTAGGATTTTATTGCTTACTTCGTCCATTGAAAATAGGAGCCAGGACTTGAGGTGTTTTGGTTGGTAAAATAAAGATTCAATAAACTGAAGTTGGATAAAAACGCTTTAGAATGAAAATTCGAAAAAAATCTGGCTTGAAAAAAGAATTGACCTCTAATTTAGAAGCGATGAAAACGGCGAAAATTCCGATGAAAATTATTTCTGATTTAGTCATTGTTTGAAAATCAAATACAGCCATTATACGATCGAATATATCTATGGCACGATGGTATGTTTCACGACGATACTTCATATGCTCGCATAGCTAAAAAGCGCTTAATGCCTCTTTTGCCTTTATAAGTGAAAGTGTCGCCAGCAGTAGTACTACAACTTATTTAAGTATGACTCAAGCCATTACTTGGATCATTGTTAGGAGTGTGGTAACTCGGGAACGAATTCCCTTCACCTCTAACTTTTTCCAATTCTCTGATTTTCTCTTACTATCTTTTCTCCAGGAATCGCATAAACTGTGCCAAACCTGAAATTATGCGTTTCTGCAAATTTATTCATCGTTTCCCTGTCTTTTTATCGGTAGAATTCTGAAAAAACTTTGACAGACAATCATAAATGAAATAACCTGTTGTGGTGAGCCGAGACAATTGCAACTGAGGAAGTTCGATGGTTCATTATAGGAATTAACTTCTGGTGCACTAGCACAGGACTCCGGATGAGATTTTTGTTCTCTTAATCTGAATATACACAGATCTGAGTGCAATACTTCTGACAGTATAACTTGGACTTCCTTGGTGATACGAAAGTACTTTACCAGAAAAAATCTATGTGTCAAATGGTTTCCACACAATTTCAACAGAACTTTATCTTCAGATCCAAAAATACCAGTTTTTTTAGTTAATCTTCGGGAAAATATCCGTATTGCAACAATTTACCTTATTAGCTAATTATCTCCTATTTGAAAACCAGCACTTTTGTGTGAAGGCCTTCATTTAGATCAAAATAATACCGGCTAACTAACCTGCATTCATTCTCAATTATTTTCGCACTACGACAATCTAAAATTAGACATTTGGAGTGGAGACGGAAAAGCTGATTGTAAAAAAGTAAAACATTGAGTTGAATTTAAACTTACTTTCTTTTGTAATGCGGCGGTACTTAATAGGCGACTCAGTCTGTGTCGTTTCTGGTAAGAAAGATCTCCTTTTTTTTTCTACAGGCTTCATAATTGAATTTTCGACAGCAATGCCAGTTTCAGTCTTCAACTTACCAATTCAAAACAAATATCAATCGAAGAATTAATTTAATTGGATGAGAAGCCTGTCTGAAGATCACTTTATGAACTGATTAAAGTACTTGACAATAAGATGACCAAAAGAATTTCACATAATTCTCAGCAAACGGTCAAAAGTTTAAGAAGATTGCAGTGATGAAACAAACCGCCATGAATAAGGAAGGACATTAGCGCACTACTCTTATCTATCTCATATTTTTTATTTTGATCATCATTTTACCCACGCATAATGGATAACTTGTTAAGCCCTGTCCTTATGCATTACACAGGGAGATTTTTGTATTGATGAATTGAACTGAAACAAATAATACTATGCATCGGCTTGGAATCAAAAAAGAAAACTGGTTTACTAGCTTTGTAAATAGGAAGACAATTAAATTGATATTCCACTGCTTGCCTTGAATGAAATAAGCTATAAGTTATTTGATGGATTAAAAAAAAATGCAACCATTAACAGAGGCCAAATCTTAATATGAGTTACTGTATTAGATCTGTAGATCACTTTGAAACCGAGATACTTAAAAAGCTCAATACTGAGTAGAGGAGGAAGGAAATCAAATCGAACACAAAGAAGTTGGTGAAGGCAAAGTATACGACGAACTGGAGTAAAAGGAAGCGGTTGAAGTTTACCATTATCGAGTTAGCTTTCCCATTCTATCCAGTGATAAACGATTTCCATTCAAACACTTCTTTGACTGAATCAATGATTTTCAATCAATTATGCTAAAGTACTACTCCATATAAATTATGTTAATTTCACTGTCACGACATCGATAAGAAGTTGATGCAAAGTCATTCAATCATTTTTGTGAAAACGCCATAATATCACAACCGTATTATCTTCACATATCACAATTCAGTATGTAAAAAAAAACATTTTTTTTCGTAAATCAGGATTTCTTACGTTTTCGCATGTCCATTTTTTAGAGTTTGTGTGAAATAGCAACAACTGTACTGGATATTATTTTATCTTATAAATGAAACAAATAAAGTGGAGCACAATTAAAAGTCACATTAAATCGGGAAATTAAGCATTCATTACCAACCATATATGTTCTTGATTAGGAAGACCAGCTATTTGCTTCTGTTCGTCATCGTAAAACTTGTCAACAAAAACACTTGCGCGTGTAAATACCTAAAACAAAACGAATGCAGATTTCATTCAACACGAAATTCTATCCTCACCTATCATATCGACAACAGATGCAATCGACAGACGGAAACTTACATCAATTACTCGCTTCTTTACTGGCTGTAATAATATATTTTCAGTTTCTTTGCAACCAATATATAGATCGAAACATTCCTTAATCTAGAATGTGACTAAATGCAATCATTTATAAAGAAAATACGACAGTAACCATAAATATTGCTAACAGTGAAATAGCGAAAAATCTGAAGTAGCAAATCAAAATGTTAAATAAAAAGTTTACCTCAGGCCACAAATGTGTTAATTTTTTGTATGCTTGACCCGCAAAATTTTGCATACTGTTTGCATTCAGAGAATCACTCTTTGCAAGATCAAAATCAGGCACTGCTGCCTAAAAAATTTTACTGCAGGAAATCACTTCGGTAAAAAAGCATAGAGAAAAAAAGGAACTTTCAAGTTACATCTTTCTTAAATGACTTACTGCCTTCTCTGCTTTAGCAACATAATCAGCAAGTTCAAAAATAATCATATCACTAGTTGTATTTATCAGGTTATGGCAGTGAGTTTTCAATTTGATATCAATGATTCGCCGGCTATCACCAGCTGCTTCCGTAACCACCAATGGCACCTTCAAAAATATAACAGTATTTATGCTGTCATTAATATATTAATTATATAGCTTTCAAAATATGAAAAAGATCAAAGTAACACTTCAAAAAAGCTGGTGACTGTAATATAATATATAAATATGTGCATGAAAATAATACTTGTAACAAAAATTCCAGAAAGGCATTATTTGACGTCAACTCAAACCATCTACGTGGATCGTTAAAAAGCTGCGAGGCGGAAGTTCTATATTTGCTAAAGTCAAAGACGTAATCACGCTGTGGAATGGTATCGGAGAAAGCGCTTCCTAAAATCAAATTTTTCCCTTCAAATTGATAAAAAAAGCATTATAGCTGCCTGTAATTCAGTGTAACATTTACGTTACTCCTATATATGAATTTATAAAAATTTGTAACGGAATTAGTTGCAAACTTACCAGGTGGCATAATAATCTTGTACGGACTTGTTTGCTCACGCAATATTAGCAGATGTTTCACAGTAAATAATTCAGCATCCAGGAATCGGCGACTGCGCGAAGCACTATTTGTAGCACTATTTCGAATCTGTTCCGCTGCATCTTCCAATGATTGGCAACATGCTGTCAACAGTTCGCGAGCAATGCTTTGGAACACCAAAGGCTAAAGTATAGGTGATTTTACAGGTCCAATTAAAAACTGATGTTTATGATAAGAAGCATCTAAGTGCTGATGGTGCGCTGAAGAAATAAAAATCACCTCTAAACATTTAAACAGTTTCGAAAGAGAAAGCACAGTACGCCGGACAGTTGGATACCACAAACAGTAAAGATTGATCGCAGAAGTCGGTGAGGTCGCATTTATGTTATCCTGAACATCAGTTGAAAAATACTGGTAAGAAAATACAATAATGTTAATAAAGAAATATATTTAAAAACAATAACCTTATCTAAGGAGTGTTCTTTTTCAATCTCTTTCATCATTTCCAGCTTGTCGGGATAAGCAAGATCTCCGCTCGATGGAGTGAATTCGGCTATGTCAGACTGAGCGTACAAACCAGTTCTAGAAGGTAAATTACAGCACATGTAACAATAGTAAGTAGCCTTCAAGCAGAGCAACAGTACTACAAAGCATCTCATGCTTAATTATATAATATCCAGTTACAATCTAAATGCAATTATCATGCTAAAAAACTTACCTATAAACAATTCTTTCAACAACATCACCCACCAATTCAGTCATAACTCGTACAAATCCATTACGCGGATTCATTATATATTCATCAGCATAAGACGATGGTTCCCCAATACTTGTATAACCCGCTAATCGTTTTACTGACATGACTGATTGCATAAGTCCACAACGTTCTTCAATCATTTCGACCTTAAACTCTCTTGCATATAATCAAATCGTTTTACTTCTGGGCATGTCCTTCAGATTAAATCAATACTTGATGATGAAACGTCTTACTCTATTTATAGACTGCCTTCCTGTTAAGGCGTACTTTCTCTCTCTCTTCGTTAATTAACATCTCAAAACAGTTAGTTACTTCGTAAGTGATTAGTTTTTCTAAACTTCCGATCAACGCAAACTTTAGATAATAAAGTGACTAATTAAAAAATAAAATCTGAAATTACTTTTAAAATTGTGCATAGCTCGGTAAGAGTTTCCAAATGTGGATTGTGTATAATAACAGGGCGCAAAATGTCGTAGAAAACACGACATAGTGACTCGATAAAATCATCGAATGATGTTGTCCCTGAGATGAGCGGAGCCAAATTTGATGTGTGCGGAGTTGAAACTGTGACTGATCTTGAACCACTACCATCATCGTCTGTAATATTTGTCCTTAAATTGATAAAGATTTTCAGAGCACAAAATATAATCATTAATATTCCTGATTATTTTCAAAAACATGTTACTTACTATCAACTGCAAAGAACTGCTTGTACAGCCGAAATTCATCATCGCAAAGTCGAAGTAAAAAAGCGCAGCCATTCCGAGTCAGTGCACACGAGCTGTTTTCATGAGTTCTGCACAAATTTAAAATTAGTATGATTAAAAATCCCATCTCCTAAAATTAAATAGGAAATGCTTGAGTATTTTGACTAAAAGTGCAGAATATTTCATGATTTGAAAACAAAGAAACAACCTTCTTAATTCATCAATAGTACTTCTAATAACAGGTTCAAGCATTTCATATCGTATTTTAAAGTAAGCTTGCTGGCAGTCAGCCACCATCAACTGAAACTCTGCAGTATCTCGAAAATGCTGTTCAGCAACATTAAGAGCCGATCGAATGGAATTGGCTCGAGCAGCGAAAACGCCGTAAAACAATGCGAAAGTATCGTCATCGCTGCAACCACTTCGACGGTCTACAGAAAAGAATCAGTAAACCGCTTTTTGAACACCGACTGTTTTTTAAAATTTTTTCTCGTCTTTCTTACTTAAAAAATATTAACAACATACTGTCGACATCCAGCTTTATATGCCTATCCTTCACGGCATTATGACTTGCCTCCAAATCGGCCATAACGCCCATTCTTATCACTGTCATTGCTCTAAATTGTACCAATTGCAAATATTTAAATGCATAAAAGCGTACTTAAAGAATACAAAAATTTCAAGTTATCTTATTTTGTAAGGAATATTTTAACTTTATTTGAATTATAATTCTGAACCTCGATCATGATCTTTCAAATACGATACTGATTATAAACATTTAGTGTGTTACTATTTCTCGATAGAAAACAATAAATCCCACGTACAGATTTTACAGCAAAACAAAAAGGTTGTACTTTGATAAACACTGCTGATATTTGGTAATATAAGTTGCGGACTCCTTGTAATGAATATGGTCACTCAAAAATCTCAAACATTCATCGATTGTTGACAAAATCTGTGTAAACACTTGCCCCGTTATCGAAAACTTTCCAGTATTCAATTTCTAAAATGTACACTTAGAAGATATAAAGAAAATTCTTGGTTTGTTTTTTTAGTGTTAGAAGGTATGGTGCTGCTAAAGTTATTTACTTACTTAAGTCACTCATAATGCTTGAATATTCATTCAATATAAATAAATGCGAAAAAAGTGAAACTCACTTTCATAATGGATTCGTGCTGAGTGTAATAGTAAAGGTTTACACGAATTTGTTCAGCTCCAGCAGCAATTTGTGTCTGATGCGCCATCATTCGATCACATGCATTGTGTAATGAAGAAGTTCGTTCAGTAACCACTTCATATTTACTTCGCAATTGATTCACCAACTGATTAAATTACATTTTGTACGAGATTTACAACATTATTACATGAAATTACAATGAATCAAACAATTTTACTATATACCGACCTCACGATAAGAAAAGACCAGTTGACACAGGAAAAAAAAAGAATTGAGAAACACAGATGTAAAACTTGAATCAATCATAAAACTAACCTCAATGCACCTATCATAACGTTCTTTCAATAGATCTATACTTTTCTTACAGGTATGTAACAAACCAATTTCAGCACTTTCTTCAATAATACCATTCAAAATATTTTCCTTTTCAGCGATAAACAGATCCGACAAGTAACTGAAGGAAAAGATTCCAGATAAACACTGAGTGAAGTCAGAAAAGCTCTTCTGTTATTCCATAAAAATTAAATATCAGTTAATTTCTTCTCTGTTCTGTAAAATAAAGGTTCAAATCTATAACCATAGAGAATTCCTATGCCTTAAAGTCTTCTTTTCAAATCCACTTTTCCATGTATGGTCTGAGAAAAGACAATGAACATAATTTCACTGACTTCGAAATTGACTATTAACACTGATATGGTTTTTAAAAGGAACCTGAAAAGCAGATTTGCATCCATATTCGAATCCAACACCTCTTCGAAATCCTCCAATTTTTTATCACGTTGCAAATCAGCTAAATAATAACATAATTATTCCTGCCAACAATAGAAAAAATTTTATTTCGGCATAAGCTAACGCTTTTGTCCAATTATGTGCAATTCTATAAGTGCAACATATTTCAAGATTTGATGACTTTACCTTTTAAATCGACTGTGAAAGAAGAGAACCTTACTGAAAAGGAAGAAAACATAACCATGGAAAATTTACCGCTATCCGTGGATGGAGGCAATCCATAATCGGCGACTTTAGCACTCAACAGTTCAACTGTTTTATTATGCATAAATCCGAAAGGATCTATTCCAGATGAAGACATCCTGAAAGTTAAGCTAAATACCAGCAAGACGTTTGGATTCCAATGCTGTTGCAACATATCAGGTCGATTTGTACGAATACCAGCTCAAGTGGACGTAAAAGCATCAGTTATCATTAAAAACACTAATTTTTAGACAGAAAATTTAGCGTGTAAGCTATATTCGTATTACCTCCCCTAATTGCAAATTCGATGCTCCTCATACTGTCAGGACAATACCACTGCACAGTCACTGATGTAGACATAAAAAACTAATTTATTACCAGAAACATCCTCACACAGAGAGTGAACAGACAACTTCATAAGCTAAAATGGTGATAAATAAAACAAGAATACAAAGGTCCTGGTACTTTAGGCTGTGCTACATTAAAAAAAATAATATTCTCGGTAGGATATTCTTCCGCGAATTTCTTTGATAGAATTTTTCGAGAGACAAAGGAACATCCCCATCGCTTTTATACAACAAAATTTGAGGCATCATAAAACGCGGTAACACACTAACAACATAGAAATAACAACATGGATAATCTTACTGTCCAAATCCCTAAAAAGAATATAATAAATTTTCAACAAATCCAACTTCTTTGTGTATAAACTGATTCATTATAAATCTCTTTAACATAGAAAAGTAATACCATGAAATTTAAATTATTATTTATTACATTTTTGGGTTTTTTGAACAACAATCCCATTTCATCGTCCACAGAATGCAAGTTCTAAGCTACTACAATCCCGAGAACAAGGCAAAAATAACAGTAGTATTTGTTTATTCCAACCGTTGTGCCTATTTCCGTTGCCTGGGAGATCCTAGTTTCGGTGATTTGTCTAAAATTTGAAAGACGTAAGATCTAACGAAATGAAATGTGCCACAAATATGAATGTTAAGCATGACACTTATACGAAACACTACATTCAGAAAATTATTTACAAGTTCTTTTTTTGTTTTGCATATGTAAGCAATGTCGGATTAATAAATAAAATCCGTACTGTGATTAAGGACTTCGCGTGGAATCCATTCGAAATCAACCTCGTTTTTGTTGCTAGTGCCTATTTCAATCGGTTGTGTCTGCCGACTTTTGGCCATTCCATGTTTCCTTGTCAACTAAAATACTTTAAATGTAACAATCATCAATTATAAAACTTTCTTTAGTTTGTACTGAGTAGTTAAGACCTCTTTGTTCCTTTTTAACAAATGACATATCTTTAAACTCACTTTCGCACAATATACCTTCAATCACTAATGTTCACATCACTTTTTTCTTTGATGTTAGTATTTATGTTAACTGCATCCGCGTGCATTACAAAAGAATAATTCAAAAACTCAGTATTTAATGACCTTAGAAAGGAAATGCTGCCCAGCCAATAATATTAACAGAACAATAGCCGCAAAAATCACGTATAGGAACCCAGTTTCTGTGTTGAAATTTGATTCATCTTCAACAATCGTTACAGTTTCGTTAAAGACTGTGTTTTTGTATGCTTTCCCATCACTATCCTCATACTGCAATTCTACGACAAGACCCAGTGGTCGTCCAGCGAACTGATCAGATGGGTAAAAGGCATAGCTGAAGGAGGCTTCTTGTTTAGCTGTTACAGCACGATTATACTGCACCCTGGAGAACTAAAAAGAGAAAAACATAAAGTTATTTGAGATAATAAGTGTGCTGAAATCAAGAAATCTAAGCTCTATGTAAGAATTATATTATATATATCATAATAGTACTAACATTCTGTATGTGGTAGCTGAAATCCTGTGGATATCGGAAGGAAGTCTCGCAAAATTTCACAGTGAAATCTTTCTCGCCACGATTCTGGAATCCCATCAAGAACTGAACGAGCTTTCCGCCAGGCAAGTCTGAAAGCAAAACCAATATTGAAAAGTTAAATTTACTTTAATAAAGGTGCCTAATACAAAAGGAAAAATGATGAACAAAATCTTGAAGGAACGTACCTTCCGAATTTTCAGGATGAGTAAAAATAAATGCCACATGAACATCAGGAGAAGGCCTGACCACATTATCGACTTCTATTGCACCGGAAGTCTAAAATGTTTTATATTTAGAGTTCGTACACCAACTCAGTGCAATTGATAAGTTGTGTACTACATTGCCAGGTTTTATAAGTGACGTTTGTAAAGAAAAATGAGATTCCAAAAAACTACACAGAACGAACCGTCAAAACAAATCAAAAGCAAATTTATTCATTATCCTCCTTCCCACTCACAAAGAAATTTTCAAATTAATAATGCTCCCACTTAGTGATTACTTTATCATCAGGAATTGCTATGACGTCTTCTTCGCTTACAGTTACTTCCTCTTCAAATTCACCATCTACTTCATCATCTCCTTTGATATTAATAAAACCTGAAATCAGCAGTAATTGACAAAATATCTTGCTATCTTCTAGAACTATGAACTGGATACCAAGTTTTAGACATCAACTCATAGAGAATGAATTCTTTGTTATGGAGATCTACACTTCATATAACAGTACATTCAAACAAATTTAAAGCAAAACACACGACATGGACAAATACCCACAGAGCACCGGAAAGACAAGGTTCACGAACTCAAACAAACCCATTTCATCATTATTGCGTATTTCTACTGTAAATAGCAGTTGAAGAAAGCACTGGTCCGGATGAAAAATCGAAACCGACATCATATTAAAATGAATGAAAGGAAAACTCACAAGTTCCTAACAGTGCGAGTCCAAAAAGAAGCCGAAGTATTCTACTGCTTATCATTTTCCACCTGTTAACAGTAACCGCCCAATCAGTCAGCTAGCTTCACAATATTGCCATATCGTCCCAGAACAACTATTTCGTCTGATCAGATCCACGAACTGCAGGAAGAACGCTGCAACACTGCAACAACTGCAAATTTTCATTGATGCGAGCGGTCCCTGTCCACACGGGATTGTCGTGAGTGGGTGGAGTGTCCCACACATTTTGGTATTTGCATTTTAAATTTAACCTTGTTGTCGAAAGAATTTCGAAGGGGAAGTTCAAATTTGCTTAAGAGTATGGAATTTCAATAATCTTGGCCAAACTGAAAATATACTAGTAACCTTTCATTCTACCGAAAGCATCGATTATGTTATCATTTAATTGTATTTCAACATACTGCTATTAGATTCCTTTTTTTAATAAAGGAAAGTAGGAAGAAGGTTATAACGCATTTTCCGTCTCCATAAATTCTTGCTAATTGAGCTATTTTCATTCTTTATCATCCAGCTTCTTACATGCTCGATATCACTTCAAGATACTGATTATGAATCTTTTTAGTTTCTAAGTCCCTCACTCTCTGATTTGTCTTGTTTGGCTCTTTTCGTACTTCTCTTTCTCGTGAAATTTTTTCTAGATAGGTAGATATATTTGATGGTAACAGTCCGTATACATTTCTGGGAGGGAATCTCAGAAGCGTGGTTTAGACTGCAACAATTGTCATTCCTGACTTATTCCAGAAATAGCGCATACCCGAACGCATAACTTCTAAGAAATGACTGTTATTCGTTTTTTAACTTATTCCTTATAGTTATTCTTCTTTTAAATATATTCAATCCTTTTGTAGTAAATCAGTCTGAAACACAACACTGAGACTGATTGTCTATTTCTGATCTTTCCATGTTGTTGTTTTCCTGTCTTAGTTGAAGTTGACAATACAAATCAACAGGAATCATTTAAAATCGAATACAATTTGAAAATATTCTTTCTTTCATTTATTATATAAGCTAATAATCGACTAAAATAATTATCATACATTTAAATATTGTAGAGATTGAGGGGTAGTTGAGAGTGTTAAATGAAAATTAAATTGTATTCCCGAACATTGTAACTACTTGCTTGTTCCATGTTTTACCAGCCGTGAATTTGTGTATTCTTTATGTATATTAACTTTTTTTGTAGTGTCATACGCTTAAAGATATTTTAAACTTTTACACATTTAAAACTTACTACATCATAGAGAAAGGGATGTAAACATTATTTTTTCACATGTCAATCCGTGACATCTGTAAAGGAACAAATATGTACAGTATTACGTGTAGCATAGAAATCATAGAAATTTCTCGTGTAGCATAGAAATTGAAAATAAAAAGGAATGAAAGATTCGTTTACAGGTGGAAGGAAATTTAATTTCATGAGCACACCAATGAAATAAAGATCACAACAGCGCTTGACAGATATGCGTTTTTTTTACAGATTACAGATCCTCCAATTTCTTCAAAATGACATATAGCTAATTTCATGCTTTCCATTCTCAAACATAGGAAACGACTTAACCGCTAGAAAGTTGAAACCGGAGTTCGTGCAATTTCCAAATATACCCAAATGAAAACTGGACCAAAGATTTTAAAAACATGCAGGAATGCTTCGATATTAGCAGGTGGGAACAGAGGTAACACGGATGACTTGACTATTTCAGAAATCTAAAAGACGTGTATGACTGCTTTTTTACCACGATACAACTTTAAATTGAAACGCTATTAGCTTGAAATTTAAAACAATCACAAAGTTCATCAAAATCTCATACCAAAACCGTTGGGCGGCTCCTAAAAATCTCACAGGAAATCTAAAATTGAAAATTAGGTTAATTTTTTTCAGCGGAAAGAGTTTCCTTAGGAAGATGTTAGGTGAGTGGTAGCAGTTAAACTAGTCTTTGAGAGTTTGGAGGTTAACAAGTACCATTATATGATTTGATTCGTTGTAATAATATCGGTGAATAAATGAACAAACTAAATCAAATTATAATAAAATGTGCAGTGTCATATAATAATTTTACAATAATACTCGACGCATAAGCATAAAATACCTAATTATGTTGTGCAACCACAACATGACCAAAAACAATGGCTAGAGGTAGTGAGAGGTCAAAAACCATAGACTTGAGTTTACTGGAACTTTAAACAGTTCCTGATTCTCCAACAAAATCGATCCAATTAAGCTTTCTTTCTAGTTTATTGTTCGCTCCCCAAATTGAACATGGAGAGGAACTCGAAAAAAAAACCGGTGTTTTCTTCCTTTTTTCGGAATTGCCTCCCAAAAAAAATGAAATGATAAAAATGTTTCAGGAAGGTATTTATTTACTGATAGAAGGAAAACCCTCAACTGAAATTCAATCAATTTTTTGTTGCAAATATACAATTTGAATAAAAAAAATTTGAAAAGAAAGTTTACAAGGAAATGTTAGACAGAGTAGTAGTAGTAAAGCAAAAATTATGATGCACTGTGAAACAGTGAACTATATTTCCTACAGGAGAACGATAACAATGCAAGTACAGAAGCTCATTTAACAAAGCTCTTGCAGGACACTGTTAAATAAACGTATTATTTTCCCTTACACACGGTTAAAAAAGCCTCTCAATAAAGTATCATATTTTTAAATAAATTTAGCTCATGAATGCAATTTTATAAATTTTTACAATTTTAATGATCGCAATAACTAAGTATTAATGCCTAGGGTTTTCTTTTTCTACAAGCTCTGCAACTATTTTCCTAAATCCATTGTTAAAAATCAATTCAGCAATTAATTACAGGTAAATACCTTAAAAAAACATCACCGGATAGAAAATTTAAGTAAATAAAACACAGTGAAACTAAACAGTAAAGAAAGTAAAGCTATGTTAGTAGAAGCAGTAATGATAGATGCAGCAGATGTATCGTCCCATAATGCACCATAACGAGTCCTTATTCTACTTGACAATGAACGTGGCGTCAATGACGACGATAAAGAAGCGGAAAGTGTACCACCCATACTGCTTACTTCGACTGCTGTACCATAAAGCACTAAATCCCACCGAATCAGTTCAGCATCTAAAGAAACTTGCATACTAAATGTTAATTATGGAATTCAAGTTTTTATATAATGAAAACCGAAAATTTGAAGTCCATATGTAAATTGAACTTCTAAGATTTTATTTCAAAAACTCACCATTCCACCCATCGTTATTAATTTCCAATGTCCATAAGCCAACAGCTATTTCACCCCAGTTATGTGTTGTCATGAAAGCCCATTCTCTAAAGCCAGTCCTTGAAGTATCACGAACTCGTTTGGCTAATAAAGTTGATCGAGTTCCTACAACATTATTTAATACTCGTACGAAAACTTCACATAACAACCCTCCAAAAGTTTATATAGCGATGATGACAAATAAATGAGGACAATAACTAGGAAATTAATAACCTAATTGGAGAAACAGTTACTATTCATCCTAAAGTAATTGAATTCAACCATCTGTTCCTAACTACTATGATATCACAACTTACCTGACGGTGAAGTGAGATAAATTTGTATATCACCCCGTTTAGGTGCAGTTAGCGTAATGATTGCTTGAACATGTTCAAGGTATCCTACTTTATTGTGCGGATAGCTTGCACAACCGTCCGTATAAAGCTGTAGCTGCAATCGATTACCATGTGGGACTGTTCTAAAAAAGGATGCTATAAGGTATTAGAATCACTGTTTCCTCCATTGAAAGAAAGTAATTTTGTTGTCTAATTATTTTTCACATTCTAATGAAGTGAGTCTTGCAAACTGGGACCAAAACTTACACAGCTATTTCAGTACCAACTTACTTTGTTAACAAATATTATTTATCATATGCATAGATTTTAATAATTTTTGTGAGACGAAGACTTGAAGTAAAACCAAATTCTTGTCTATAAATTTTATTTAATATCGTTAGACTCTTCAAAACCAGATTGAATTCTTGCAAACAGTGCTACTGGGGAAGATTTATAAAAGTGTCTGCTAATGATCTCATATCAGTAAAATATTTCCTCACGAATGCAAATTCTTTCATTTCAATTTTCAATAAAATTTGTAAAGAAAAAAAAACTAACTTGTATCTAGCCGGATAAAAGACAACACATTTCCTCTGCTCTGGTACCGTTGTCCAGTTACTAGCCAATCGGACCATCCCACCGGCGTCCATTAAACCAAAACCAAATGAATGTGAAACTTTCTTTCCAACTCCGTTTGTTACCCAATCGCCAGCACGAAGATTGAGTGGTCGAGCGGTGCGAACGACAATATGCTGAAAAGCAAGTCTTATCTTTATTTCATCCTCTAAAAGACAAAGTCCCATCGTGTTCTCAGAAGCATACAATTGCACCGACTAGGTAATTGAAATTTGCTTATTACCAACATCCAAATTTGTGGAATGAATGTAATTACCTGCATATCTCGCCATGTTAATTTAGGATTTGCTTCCAGCGTTAAAGCAACAATGCCAGCTGCTAGAGGTGCACTTGCTGACGTACCCGTATGAGCATTTGTACAGGAATGGTGCAAATCTGTTGTTACCTGTAAACAAATTTGAAGACATAAAGGAATCAGCGCAGTTGAAAACTCCACTCTCATGCCTAACCCAGAAATATTGTTCACAAACATTATTTCAAGGCCGATATTGGTTTGGAAAAAAAGGAAATTTCAACAGAATTTTTTTTTGTGCGGAATAAATTTTTGTACTGATGAAGAATTATTAAAGGAATTGTTATGTCAACGGCGCTCTTATAAGGAGTGATAGTGATTGGCAGATAAATTCAAATTTAAGACACTGGAATTTTACATTTGCTTCGTTTTTGATGGATTTATAGAAGAAACATTTTCTGACTACCTAAACTAAGCATGATAGATAGTTAATATACCTTGTAAAAGAGATGTTAGCAGAAATAAGTATTTTTCTTATCACTATATCTTGCTCCTTTTTAAGAAAGTAGAAAGCTCACAATCATTTTTTCACCAGTTGCACCGCTACTGTATGCAGTAGCAAGTGTTGAACTACAGGCTTCGGAATACCATGGTATGTTGCCGTGTTCGGTTGCCGACGATATAGATAATGTATAAATACTATTAGTATACCCATCACAGTTACATGAGTCCGCATCTTTACCACCATTTCCACTGGCCCAAACAAAGATAGAACCAAGTCCACGACGACCCTAAAAAACAAGTCATAATTCCTTACTTCATATATAAAAATTTGTTCTAGCAAGTGTAGTTTTGTTCTAATTTAAGCAGGGAAATTTCCTAAAGTTCTAGATATGTTAATCATTATGAGGTTGTTGTCTACAGATTTTCGGCAACTATTTTCTGAAATAAAATCACATATGAGTTTCTCTTTTTTAATGGCTCACCTCACGAATACCTTTTTCGAAAGCCCTCCTTGTTAGTTTCGCAGGTCCATCAACTGTTCTACCATCATCGTCTGGTCCCCAGCTTGCCGAATAAATATCAATATGGTCAGAATTATGAGCAAGACTGGTTGCTTCTACCGCATCTGTCACATCACCATCCAGCATTCTAATCCCTGCAAGAAAATTTTTGAGGCTTAGTAGTGGTCTTGTTACTGAAATATATGTGAACAAAACAAATAACTATGAATGACCTGGCCTAATATCTAAAATAGAAAAGTAACGGTCTCCTGGAGCGATACCAGTTGTCAACAATTTTATATAAATTTACTTGATAGCTAGATCCTGAACCATAAGTTGTGCTACTTCACATCCAAATTAGACTTAAAAATATCACATCATAAGATGCTTAAACCAATTCATGAAATGATGCAAACTCATTCTTCACAAAACGTTCTTTTCAATTAATCATCTTATAAATTAGCTCAAAATAGTACCACCAATTCGAGCGTTGTATGCGATTCCAACGATACACAATGAATTATTGAAAATAGCAGCTACTTCTCCAGCACATCGTGTTCCGTGCCTGTTCTCATCCGTGTAATCATACCTGGGTGTCGGGTCTTCATCGCGGTCATTCACATCATAACTAGCTTTTGCATCCTAGAAATAAGATTTTTTAAAGCATTCAATGTCCTAGGAAAAAAATGAAGGAAAACAACTAATCTACTTTAAATTTAAAATTTCCATTAAATCTCCTCAAAAATTTACATAATTCGGAGCAATATCCGGGTGCGTTCGTTCCAAACCATCATCTAATATCGTCACAACTACACCCCTTCCTGTATAACCAAGATCCCAAGCTTCGCGTACGTTATGATCCAAGCCACGATCATATATTGCTGGATTCTGAAACTAATTTACTTCACTGCATAGTCAGTAACACACAGAACCCACTATTATAAGATTTGGTTTTAAACTGACCAAATACCACATGTCGGACCACAGAGGATCATTTAAATTATAATTTCCAATACTGTGACTATCAGCATTCCGATTGCGGTTGCTTGAGTGTTGCTGTTGAGCATTATCACTGGATGTTATTGTGAGATCGTCACTAATTTCATTGCCCTGAAGACGTCATTATCAATTGTGATTTTTGAAATGAACGATACTTTAAGTAGAAAATTATTTAAATTCTTTTATTACCCGCTCTAACTACTGCGACTTTCTGTTTCTAACAAACGATAGATCATTTACTGATATTACAGCTAAATTCATTCTTAAAATTCAGAAAATAATGGTAGTATTGAAAGAGAAACTCTCCTTTTTCAGTTTTGTCGGAAATACAAAGACGCTATCTTACATAGCAATGTCATATTTAGCATAAAATCAAACTAAAACCTATAAAAGCTAAAAAGTGGGATTAAGTTATTCAGTAAAGAGAAACGAAGATGACAGAAGATTAAATTCTTATCAGCATTATCAATTAAAATCTAAGGTGAAGTTTCAGTGGAAGACGCTAGCCTTAAATCGTTGCAAATGAACAGCAGGCGAACGAGAACGAGCACTGATGGACATATAACCACGTTTTACTCGTTTTTTTGCTATTTGTTGTTCTATCCATTCCACCTAAAGAATATTATTCCATTACGGTCGTCTGAATATTTTTCTTTGCTACCTAATGCTGATACTATAATTAGGATAAGTAAATGTTGGAATAATCGGTGAATAAAAGATATACACACTTATAAGAAGACCATCCCACCTACATGAGTCAATTTCTTATCCAAATAATCAATGAGTCAATTTCTTACCCAAATATCGTTATATAAGTGCAGGAGTATTTCTGTTCCCATTAAAGCAATCACATTTAAAGCTTAAAAATCCTATTCTGTAATATTTTGCAAAACTGAGTGACTGCCTAGCTGCAATATCAACTTGAGTTTCTGATAATACTATGCTACCAAAGCATTTCATTCTTTCTTCACGAGCTATTTAATTAGTTGGACAGAAACATTTGATGTATTTGCCGTGTGGAATCAAGTATGTTCATAAATATAAAAGACAAGGTGAAGGTAGGATTATATCAAGCCTTTGTGATGAGCAGTTATCCGAAAATTGGTTTTTCTACTTGCAAACACAAAGCGGCGATGAGGATCATTCAGTGCAGTAGCGCAAACATCTGGTAATTCTTTTCTGCACGCTTATACAGAGTGAAAGTGTAGATAAACGCATATGAATAAACAGAAACTCTGCTTTCACTGTTTTTCGTCGAAAATTACCAATTTTTCCCTGCTTTCTGTCACTTTAAATTTCTTTTTCAGTGATCGGTTGAAGAAACTCCTTTTGAATAGGAAATAAAATGCCTTGTCCTCGCCCTTTCTCATCTCTCAATTATACTACTTCAATACCACCACTTATCTTTGCTCTCATAATCCTTTGAGCAAATCAGAAAAGTCGAAAGCAAATTGCAGACGGATAAGTCGAGCAATGTTGATTGAAGTAAGTGAGATCTACAAACATTTCAAGAAAACAATAATCGACGCAAAAAGGTTTACCTTAGGTTCTCTTGCAATAGAATTAGTTTGAGCACTCCTTCTACGTCGTGTTGACCTTTTCCTTGTTTGTGGACTTTCGAACAAGAAATATTCATCATTCGGCAAAACCTTAACTATAAGCATTGAAGCTGCTGATTATAAATTAACTACCATCATCCCAGATGACAACAAGCTGTGAATAACCTGTGCCTCTTTTCAGAATTAATCAAACAATGTCACCAAGTTTTGTAACTGAGGTCGAGGGAAAGATGGTTGCAATTTTCTGAAGAAAATTTTCAGTATTTTTGACATTATTTATCCAAATACTTTCAAACTTACTATAACTTTGGGGATTCTTTGTCCTTTTACAGGGATATGGAAGTTCCGGTGGAAAAAAGAGTTGAAGAGAAGTTAAGCAAAAATAAACTGTCAAATCACTGAATGAGTACTTAAAGTCCTACTGTTCCGAAACTTCTCGCACTAATTAAATACCAATTTACAACCAATGGTACTTTTAACAATCCACCAACAAAAGACTGTTCTTAAAATCAACTATTAGGAATTTGAGATTTTAAAAATTGTAAAACACTAGTGCTGTTTTCTATATTCGAAATATCTACACAGCAACATTTTTGCAAACTCTGCTTGTAATCTCTATGAATATCAATATATATAATACCTCGGATCGAATTCTTTAAATTTTTTAGAAATTTCACCATAAAGAAACAAACTTTTCCAAGATTAATGAAGCCATGCTTTGACGCTAATTTTTCTGCTTCCACGATATCACCACCTCTGATTCGTACAGCAAATTGATTAGTATACGCTTTACGTAATGCTGTTGATGAAAATTGAGTGTTTGTCGCTCCATAACTGTTATTCCTACTGCTACTATGATTATTATTAATTCCAAAATGTCTCAATTCGGTCACCGGATCAGAAAAATTTGAGCGATCTGCTGCTACTAAGAAGTCTGATAATGATAAAAAGGCGAATAATAAAACGATGAATGATAATGAGCAGGTACGGGATGATGTCACAGAAGTATGAAAGAGCTGATGGGATAATGAACGACAATGCCCATTTAACAGTTTTTGGGAGTAAGCCTGATTCTTGATGCGATTTCTCTTCAAAACATCGCTTTTCTCATTCACTGTAGGAAATTTAAAAACATTTGTGTTTGAACAACAAGCCAATTCATCTTCTTCCATACTGTTGCGAGCGTGAACTGACCTAAAAACAAGCTTTCAAAATCAGGATTAAACAAAGAATTGCTTCTCTAAGAAATAATTCACACTTTTTGCTCTCTTCTACTTCAACTGCAAAGGCTAAAGCAGAGTTTGAGCGAAACATTTGATATTAATCAAATTTCCAAATATTATCACTGTGACAGTAAACACAGCGACATGGAAGTGAGCGACAACTTACGTTTCATTATCGACTTCGGCTCGACCAGCTTCACAAGCACATTCTCTGTTATCCCATAAAGAATGCTTACAAGTTGAATGCGCACATTTCCTAGCCAACACCATTTGTTTGTATCACCGAAAATCGTTGTTATTTCCGTAGAACCAAATGAGGAACCATGAAGATGAGGTGTTTTTTCAGCATTCATCAACAACAAGGATGCAATTTTATGGAAAATAGTGACCAAAGCAGAAATGTGGTATTAGCTTCCATTATATATATATATGTATATATACATTTACACATTCGTTCTAAAATATTGATCATATTATTTAAAAAACATCCCTTTTTTCCACATCCACTAATCACGCTTATTTCAACGACAGTGATCACGTAGTCCCGCACACAAAATAAACTAATGAATTTCCTCAAACAAATCAAAAGTTAGCACTTAGCGCAAATGACTGCTTCCAATATAAAAGAGGATAGAATGGCCCGTAGATCGTTCATGGATATTATTATTATTACGGAAGAGAAATAAAAATGAATCCGAACTGTATAAAAAAAGAAATGAAGTAGTAGAGCAAAACAATATTTCTAACGATCTAATTTTTCCGAAAAGCTCATCTTCAGAAACAGAGATTACTATGTCAATCCATTTCATTCA
The DNA here is from genome assembly GCA_013365375.1 of Litomosoides brasiliensis. Lineage (NCBI taxonomy): Eukaryota > Metazoa > Nematoda > Chromadorea > Rhabditida > Onchocercidae > Litomosoides > Litomosoides brasiliensis. The sequence continues at coordinate 186,312 of JABVXW010000046.1, read as the reverse complement.
ACAACTCATAAATCTCACATCCTTCGCTAATTAAAAAACAGTAAGGCTGATAATTAATTACAGAAATTATTGGTCACATCACCTTTAAATAATCTGGCTGTGGACGCAGCACAAGATAAAATCCAATTTTAAAAAAAAGTAAAAAAGAGCGGGTGCAAAAGCTTACTTTGCTCCAGCATCGTAATTGCACTGGCAAGGGATGAACAAATCTCATCCTACTTTTATATATTTGTTAAAGCGTATATGGGCCTACGCTTTCTTTCTTCTCTCTATCTTCCTTCGCTCTTTTTTCATTTCCGATTAATTCTCGCAATCCTTTATTTAGCAAATTTTGAAATATGAAACTAATCTATTTCAGTAAGCTCCTCGACAGCAATCATCTATCAATTTCAAGTGCGCATTAATCCGATACTTAACATTTGAATCGGTTTAATTCTCACTGCAACTCATTTTGCACTACTTCATATTTTATCAAATTAATATACTTCAATCTGAACACATTTACAAGACTTACTCAAAAGAAGAAAAGAAGAAAGCTCGGTAATAGATCATGCAGCGCACGTGAAACATTCACATGATTTTGGATTGCGGAGGAACTTTACATAAACGTAGTAATGCAACTACATTTAGTGCCAGCTTACCCTCAAAAAAAAAAACAATATGTGATGGGGAAGAGAACAAAGGGCTGAGGTTGCAAAAAAAAAGCTAAAAAAGTAATGCAACCTTCGCTCTACTTTTTTTACTCCGAAACAACCGCTGAAGCAATGAATCTTCCATACTCCTCTCAAATTAAAAAAGTCTAAATTGAATAAATGAATTCACGTAGAAAAGGATATGAAATAATCAAAAAGACGACGAAAAAAAATGCGAATGAGTAAGAAAAACTTTTCTGAAAGTTCAGGAAAAGCTTCTACGGTAAATAAAAAGGAATAAAAAGACATGGGTAAGAATTCATCCCGAGAAATTCATCTGTATCTAAAAAGACTGCACAAAATAACTTTGTTCCACTCCATTTATAATGAACACTCTGATTTGAAATGCCTAAAAAGCAAATATTTCCACCGATCATTTTGCTATGAAATGATTTCAAAAAGTGAGAACAATAAGTTATTAATCTTTTTCTGACAGCAAACCAACCATCGGAATATCACCACCATCATCCGAAGACTTCATTTAGCAAAAAGCTCAGTTCGCCTTTTCAAATCTATTCCTTTTTGCATCCGTTTGCCTTCCATTTAAGCTTTGTAAAGAAATTAGGAAACTTGAAAGAAAGTGCTATTTGAAGGATGTCATATTTCTCATCGTGTTTTATGCATCTCATTCCTTAGACATCCTGGTTTGATTAAGTTTACTACCTTCAAATATTTCTCATCAAAATCTTTATTTTTATTCTCCTATAACTTTCCTACCGACAGCTGACTGTAGAAAAATATTTACTTTCGTACTTCCTAGCTACATATCAGTAACCTGTCCAGCTCTCACTCAGTTAGTGAGTAATGATAACTTAGATATTTTTATGTGCTATACATTGATCAGTCTATGAATTTGTCGCCAACATAATTTTTCATTTTGAATTAATCACTTTCACTTCCATGCCGTTATCAGTAGATCAAAATTCATGAGACGGTGGAAAATTCAAAGAAAAGGAAAAATGTTCAATATTTTGGATTCTTTTCAAATCAATCATACGTAACCGTTCATTCTACCACAGTTCTAATTATTTCCAATATGAAACAATCTTTATTTTTTTAAATACTTTGACAAACTTGAACTTATTCTCCAAGCAAAAACTCGAAAAAAAATTGAAATAAACGAATGAAGGTTACAGAAATTTTAATTTATCCATATGAAAGCGAAGTAGAAAGCTTTATGAAATACCAAAACCATAGGTTTTCGTAATTTGAGGATCAATGAAACATAGAGGTTTTAAAGACAATTCATGAAATATGTTAAAAAACATAACCTTCACTTAATTGCCTAATTCTGTGGAAAACTAGTTAACGACTCCTTTTTTCTTTCTATCCAAATTCGCTCTAATAATTAATAGTGATAAATAATAAATAATAAAAAAAAATAATAATAATAATAAGAATAATAATAATAATCCATCTGAAACTAATCAGCGCACTAATCTTAACCTTCCAATTTTCAAAGTTACTTACGCTCTAAGTTTAAAGAATATTGATTGAAATCACATTAGCAAATTCAGAAATTTTTAAATACGAAAAAACTCTTACTCCTGAAGCATGTTTTTTTTATTTGGAAAAGTCACTCGGTAGGCATACACAGATAATTGGTTTTTAAAATTCATATCAAACATGGATCCGCAAAATGAAGTAATAGAGATGTCGATGTGTAGCCTGATGATAATGATAGAACCGATTAACATTTTCAAAATTCGTTCAACAAACAATCAAATTAGCATATCAAAATTAAAACTACCTGAAAAGAAATGACTAACCAATAAGATTCGTTACCACTAATCTTAACGATCTCCTTCCCTTCCACTTCAAAGCTCAAAGACATGCCTACTGCTTATAAGCTGCTCTCACGTAACGTCATTTTCAAAATTAGGCAAATAATGTAACATCAAATAATAATACGATGAGGAAGTGAAGTGAAGAAAAGTGAACAATGACCTTAATGAATGAAATTGAGTTTAAGCAGAGGGAGTGAATTTTATGCGGCATAGTGCTGTCCAGATCCCTCCTTCTCTCTGCTGTGTAGCTGCTCTTTTCAAGTTTCTAGTTTACACTGAAGAAGGAACCAGTCACATCCTGAATCGTTCTCTTTTCGTTTTTTTTCATCATTCCCAGCTCATCCTTCTCCGACAAAGTGAAGCAATAATGCAAATAAATAGTAAGCAACTGAGAGTTCACAAAGATGAGAGAACGTCCACCTTTATCCACAGGTAAGAGAATTCAAAATTGATGATGGTAGTTTCATTTTCAACAAAAAATTTTTTCCTATCACAATGCATTATTCGTTGCTGAAAGATCTTTCAAACTTCCCTGTTAAATTTGAAACCTTGAAATTCCTGCAGAGAAGTAAGAAGAATTAGTTTTCTGTGTTAAACCATAGACTGCATCCTTTGGAAGGACGATATGGATGATGGTTCGCAACAGAAATTATCAATTCTTGTTTGCCTAACAAGAGATGAGGTATTGCATAGGCAAAATGCGTATGAACTTAATTAGTTAGAAATGCTAACATTTGCATATGTCAGTAATTCAAATGAAAAGATAAGAAAGCGTTGGCTCATTAAAGCATTCAAACGTAAATAATCGAAAGGATGTTCCTATAACAAATGACCATCGATGACTTCCACCCAAACATCTCCTTCTTGCCTTATAAATGAGGAAATTGTTGAAAATACGAATTCAATAAATGTTGTCCATCAAATCAAATCAGATTTCTGACACGCTCTGTGCAGTCACTACATTTGCCCAGGAACTTTTTTCCAAGGGAAGATGAAAAAGAGTTATATAAAACGAATGAGGAAAATGTGCTGTTGGGGAGGAAGCTTGAAATTTGCAAGCTAACATTCACTTTCAAATGATTGAACTGCGCTTGGGATAATCACTTAATCGATGATGGAATGCATCCATTCTATGTTGCAATGAATAACGGATAAATTATACAGGAAATTTGCTCTTTTTCATTACTCAAAATAAACATTGCCTTCCAACAGTTCTCATATGTTACGGGACGTTTATATAAATAGCATTTTAGGCCAAGGTTGATTCGGAAGCTTGGCAAATTCATTGCTTTCATTAAATCATTGTATGCCGTAGACTTACAACATTGTTGGATCGATACTAAGCTACAGCAGCATTACCAAAAGAGTAAATTGATTTCAAATCATTTTCCAGATCAAAATCTGATAAAAGTTCATGAATTAATCATTCGAGAAAATGGAAGAAAACAGGGAATCTATCATTCGGTCAAAAATCTATTAAAATCTTTGAAGGGTCAACTTTATGCTTGTATGTCACGCTTAGTAAAACAAGCAAACTTACAAGAAAAGATATTTTTTCGTTTTTTTTTCATTGTTAAATCACTTTGAATCTGATCGAATTAGCTTGTTAGAATAAAATTTGAAATTTTTTTTTACGAATTAGCTTTTTTTTTGTTATTTGCAAAAGAGTCTTTATTTCCCAGCTTTTCTACCATCGGCGCTTCATCTATTAAATAAATAATGGTAGTAAGCACATGCAAAATGCAGATAAAGCCATTCAGAGTAAATGTGACAAGCCTGATTAGAACGATAATTTCGTACAGGCACAAGTCTCAACACTGATTAGAACGATAATTTCGTACAGGCACAAGTCTCAACACTGATTAGACAGCAGTTTTAACAAGATACAGATAAAAGCAATTGATCTACAACAATTATGCTATAAATTAACTTTTGTCTTTGCGACAGTTTACAACAGTAATTAAAGGATAACGTAATATTTTGCTTATAGAATATAAGAGGCGGAAAAGGACAGATAAGTTTGCAATGATTTTTTATTATTGAAACATTTCTGATATTTCTTCACTATCACTGCTGAAGGAGAGAGCACTTGAAGATCCCATGCAACGTAAGACTTTTCTTAGGTCAGTCTTCAAAATATCAAGCAATGACAATTAAATCGATCAAGGACAGTTCCATTATATATATATATATATATATATATATATATATATATACAGAAACTGCAAATGGCATAATTTATGCAAGCAAATGATCGATCTTTTATTTCTACTCTCTTCTCTTGAAAATGGATAAGTTGTAAGCATTATCTTCCACAATGTGAATTTCACTCAGTTTACAGCTAATGCTTGCGAATATGAAGAAATTGCATTCAGAGAACTGAACTACTTTTGCAATGAATCCCGAAAATATCAATTTGATCAGAATTATGAATCCCGAAAATATCAATTTGATCAGAATTATGAATTCCTGTAAGGATGTTCAACCATATCAATGAACCGCAGCCAAATTTATTAATCAACTTGATAAAAAATGTTAGAGTGTGAGGAGCCTTGACTTCATTCATTTTTTAATTTCAATATTAATTGTTAACTGCAATACTAAAATAACACTGCAGAAATGGAATGTGTTCCCATCGCATTCCAATAGCAATTTAAAGAAGCACGTGCATTTTTTTAAATCAAATCCTCAAATAGTTAAGAAGAAGATACAAATTTAAACACTAACAACTGACGGATAGTATGTGAATACAATATTACAAGAAAATTTCTTAAAAAAGGTAAGTAAATGAAAAATTTGAAATTAGAGGAAATTGATTATGGAGACGGGCGATGAATCACATTTCACTTCGGACGTAATACGCAAACGGATCTTTAAACAACTATTGGAAGTGAAATATGGAACTGTAAAAGTGGACATCTTTCTAATAATGAAATAACCTCAGGCAATTCCAATATTTTTGCATACTGGTAAATGACCGCGAAATTTTTTGATATCGCACCAAGCCTTGCTGCACAGGAATACATATGAGCTTTCTTACGAAATTCGCAACATTTCAATGTAGAAATTCCCACAACGGACAGGGACAGAAACATTACGAAGCACTGAAGAAGGTGGAATAAAAAAAGGACTTTGACTTCGAGCCATTTAATGGGTGAAAAATGTAGCAAAAGTATTACAGAAGTATCTAATGTAAAATGAGAAGTGCTAAAGCTGCTAAAGCAGAAACCACGAAGGGAGCTGCTGAACTTGAACAAAGGCTTCGTCTATTTGCTTCACAAACAAAGCCATAGAAATTGAAATGTATTGGAAATTTAACTGGTAAACTAAACAAGCACAAATAGGAATGTTTCATATATGTGGTGGCAACTGCTTTTAATCCTTAATGAGCACGTGAGTTTCTGTCACATTGCGCTAATCGATACTTTCAGTAAATTGTTCGTTGGATAAATACATTATTTTCAACGGCAATGAAGGAAATGAGACAGCACCTCTTACACTCTTCCAAACAAAGTAATAGTAGGAGATGATGGATATGATCAAAAAAGAGAAAAACAATTTAAATTATGTTAAGTAGATAACGACAAATGAAAATGAAATTACCAAAAACAATTTCTTTTAAAGGTGTGAATTCTCGATGTATCGATTTTCACTTTCAACTGAAAAAATATTAATGTGATTGCTGGATGTATTAGTGTATAGATTACATAACATATGAGATCACATAGTACAACGCTTAGAATTCACTAACAGTTAACAAACAACGAAAAAATAAATTCGCAATTCTAACTCTTCACATGCTTGTTAATTCTAACTCTGTTTATCGACCTCCATAAATTTGAAGAATCTTGAATAGGCTATTAAAAAGTTCAAAGATCTCAGGTTTTTGTTCCAATAAAAATGCATAATGTAACCCCTCAGGGTAAGAAAATATTAAGATTGAGCATGAGTGACCATCAATTAAAGCTTCAATATCTTTCTGATGTGAGAACGAAACATCAATCACTTGGGATTCATAAAGCATAATGCTGTTCATTTACCGGCACTCATTTACAATAACGCTGCGGATATCTTTGATGTATTATTTACAATGGCAAATTACTAATGGAGAAATTATTTCGGTCATCCCAAGAATTTTATCCGTCCCTCACATCTTTCATCCAAATGCATTTATTTGTATGGTTTGAAGTCATTTCAAGAATACTCGCCTTTATAAAGTTACAGAAAATCAACAAATGCTACAGTAAAACGTTAATATGTTAATACTTACAGGAGTTAATTGTTAGAAACAGTAAATTCAGAAAAAGTCGATTGGAACATTAAAGCCATTTTAATGATATTAGAAAGAAAATGAAAATCGAGTAGGACAGCTGATGATAAATTTGTTAAAACAAATGTGTTTTCAATCACTGCAAATAGGCTAATAAAGAATAATTCAACAAAACTGAATGAATACATCTGATGTTTTCGAAAAAAATAAAAGGTGGAAGGTAAATACAACTGAGGCAGGTCAAACTGGAAAAGAATGTGACGACTGCAAAAATTAAAGATACAGAAATGTGGAAAGAAGGAATTCTGTCATGAACATATCTGAATACTAAAAGTACTACTATTCTTTCAGTGGCACTAATATTACTAATAAAAGAAAGGAAATGGATCTGCAAAATCCACTTTTCCATCGTAAATAACAACACAAAGTGGTTTGCTTCACGGAGAAATTGCGGTTGACGCATTTCAGAAAAAAAACCAAATTTCCCTTCTTTTAAGGATCATTTTCATCTCTCAAACACATTACATACAGTGTAAAGACAAACTAACACATACCGTAAATGAATGGATCAAATTTGCAATAACTTGGCAATCCCCTACATTTCATTACATTTAACAAATACAATCCAAAACCTGTTCTACCAGATCCTGTTTAACGATCAGGCTAATATACCCTAAAATCAGACATATGCATTATTCGTAGAGACATTATCTCACATCTAAAATATTCAGCGCTGAAATGCTATGACGCACAGTTTGAATGGTTTAGAATATCATGGACTGAAATAATTGTGAAACTTTTGAAATTGAGGTGGAAAACTGAAATTTTACATCGACTTAAGTGATCAGTCCTATTCAACATGAGGTCATCTGGTCGGTAAAAGAGGGACAGCGTGTAATGGAATATTTCCAAAAAAGAACGCACAAAATAGCATTGCCAGTTTTTCCTTCTTTATGTGTTTGACAACTTTATGCTAAAGCATTTTTTAGCAAAAAAAGCATACTTAATAATTTGATAGGAATAATTTCAACTGTTAGCCTTCTTCCAAAATTCCATTCCGACAAGTAGTTTGTGAGATAAGATTAAAAATACTGTGAATGATTTAAACAGTCATAACTTTGAAATGGTTCATGGTAGAAGGAAAGATAGATTCGATTAAAATTATGCATCAACTCTAACTGTCAGCTGTGGCCTAATAATTAGTCGTAGTGAAATTACTGAAAGTAATTAGTCAGGGAAGAGCCAACAGAAAATTTTCAGCTAATACTCTCTCATTTGTCTTTTTCTTCCATATTTTTTGCTTCTGTGATCACAAGAAATAAAAAAAAATCAGTGCGAAGTAATACATACTATTAACATTCAGCTCAGAATGAAGGAATCTTTGACTTTAAGTGACATGAATAACAGCTTGAATATTTTCAACTTTAACCCACAAATAATTTTATTATTAAACTTTAGAAATTTAAAATATCTTATGAAGTAAGAGTTAATAAAGTTCAAGTACAACACCTCAATCGACGAGAACCCCGTACGATTGTCATCGCAGTACTAGTTACTCAAGACAATCTGAAAAAAGCGAAATTTCTTGGCGTACAGCCAATTCTCAGCCATAGGCGGGCTTTCAAATGCTGTTGCTAGAAGTACGGCAGAAATTGATGATAAGCTGATAACCGCGGAGAATTCGAATGCGAAAATGTTACTATCAGAGATCTCGCACATATGAAAATCATACGGTGGGAGTAGCTCAGTTCAACTATACGATACGCCTGTTACACGCACAGTGAGCAATTGACGACTTTTTTTCCGCAGCGAAAACACACATTATCATTGCTATCATTAGATGAATGAATTTTGACAGGGAATTTGTAGGGAAAACGGATACGGAATAGTGCTATGTTCTCAACTTAAAAAAGTGATTGCAAATCGCTGATAAATGATAGCTTGTAAGCAGTGCAGTGATATCAGTATATGCAAAATGACGCATTACTTGATTTGACACTTACGCAATCTTCAAATATGTTCAGTAAATGACCCTATTGTGAACTTTAAACAGTCGAATAATAACAAGGGGTTAGTGTCCTTGACCTTACAATACAGTCATAGTCGGTTGAATTTATTGAGTCGATCACTTGTAGATAAAGCAGAAGTTGAAGTTTAGGAATAACATTGTAACTCGTTGGCACAAGACATCAAAGATTAGAGTGGTTTCGGAATTCTATACAAATAATCAGACACAAAACAAGTCGTTACGAAACTTATGCGACCAGAGCGATATTTGATCGCATATGTTACAATCGCAGTGAAATAAGTAAAATTTTCAGTTAACACTGCCATAAATCTCTTCATTGACAATATTTTAGACAATAATCTTTTGCAATATAAGTTTCCACAAAATACCTCAATGATTTTAATGTTTTTTTTTCTATCAGAAGAAATTTCTGAGTTTCCAACAAACGTGGCAAAATTGATTTATCATTCCTCTTCGATCGAGAAGAGCAAAACATTGACATGTGATTACCTACGGTACTTCATTTACATTCGAATTGACCTGATCAGTTTGTTTCCTTATTTCCGTTTGTCGAAAAAGCCTAACGCTTATTTCGGTAGAATTACGTGAAAGGTAAAATTGATATTATTTCGACTTTAAACTTTTATCACAGAGTTTATTTCCTATAACAAAATAATTGCACTCCCAGGTTTGTTATACTAAAGCTAACGACAGTGATTAACTTGCAATGAAACAGCTCCATCTAATTCAGTTTAAATTTTGTTTATAGCAATGAGCAAAATAGGAGGAGTAGTGACAAATTTCCCCAGAGGATTATTAAATTTAAAATTGTTAAATGAATTCTCTAATGCTTAGCACAATAAAATAGGAATAAATAATGAAACAGCAGTGGATGACAAGAATTTTGCACTTTTAAGTTCAATTCTTGACATTTCTTGATAATAGGAAAGCAGAGCGAGACAGTGGCCAAAATTCTAAACTGACTCGTAATTCCTAGTGCAAATACTAGTAAATAACCGGTTCCGGAAAACGAATCGTATATATATATATATACGATAATATATATATATATATATATATATATATATATATATATATATATGCAAACAATGATATGCGCGAATAGATGATGTATTTTTTTTCGAATAAAAAGGCATATTTCAACAGCTAAATTAGGGCATAAAACCAGAAATAAAGTTTCTGCCATTAAGACATTTCTATTTTGATGCTGAAGGAAGCAGATACTGTGGAAGAACTCTGTTTCATAGCTACTGCTCTCTCTCCCTCTCTCTCTCTCTCTCTTTGTTTTTATTTTTCTCGTATTCGTTAATTAGTTCCTAACTAAATACTAAATGATTTATGTTTACTTCGAGCGATAAAATCCTTTGTATTGAGCGATTACTTTTGATAAGATATATCAATGCGAGGTATCAGTGACCTTCCATTTCACAAAATGCGTCAGCAATCAAACCAATAAAAAGGTAACGTGAAGGGAGAGACTTCTCATAAAATTAACCGAAAAATATAGTTAAGCAATTCGATAAAATTTGAATTTGCAACTTAACTGATATTGTGTCGAACTAAACGTCCCGCTTTCACATTCAGAGATGGAGATCTTGTCAGCAGAAATAATGTAAAATGCGAAAGTTTTATGTCCCAGAGCACCCGGGTCGTTCCCCGTCAGATATTACACTTGTTGGACAAAAAACGGACATTGCCAGCTAATTGTTCCAATTTATGATGTTACAATTTGACGATTTAAGCTGATAAAGAATTACTGAAAATCTCTCATAAATGCTTTTTTATTAATTAAATTAAACATAATTTCTCATTAAGATTATAACAACGTTGTTCTTTCCTACTAGCTTATCAAACGCATGCCTTATGCATAGTTTTGTCGCAGCTATTGATTGATAATCCTGATCTGCCAAGATAAAATTGTTATGTCTTCTTCTGAAACTCTCCACCAATCAATCTTTGCAAGTACACATGAAAATTAATTTATTACCGAAATTTGAATTGTAAAAATCAGTTCCAGCAATTGTAAAATGGCGTCTTCAACTAATGGAAAAAAATTTCCACGACTAAATGGAAAACAAAAGGATAAACTTTCTAAGCTCAATCAGTGAGTGATAACGTAAGCTAACTTCTGATTGTTTCGTTCATGAAGGCAAAATCAACCGCTCGATTCTGGCTTCTTTAGCTTTTTTACAATCAAACACTCGTCAAATCATACAATATAAATAAATGTAGAATATTGATTAACATGCTGTACTGAATCATTCCTTGAAACATAACAAAAATGATGGGATGATATTTCGATTGCAATTCATGTGCAAAACCATATGCTTGCATGCATGCTAACATGTCACTACAAAAATAGAAGCTACTCTGACGGAAAAATTCTGTGGCAAAAACGATACAATGTGAAGAAAAACATTAGAAACGTACGAGTGTTGTGGAAATATAAAAAATTTTCCAAATTGATGTTTACGAGGAAGATATCAACGGTTATTGAAATAGCTTCATTTTTTTTGGCAGAGTGAGAAGGGGGATACAGAAAGAGCAATAAGGAAATGCACCGTTAAATATACAGCATGAAAGTAAAATAATAATAAAGAACAAATACAGAGAAGTGTTTATATATCTTTTGCAACGTGATTTATGTACAGAAAATTTCAGCCAGATTACAGACGTATATCGGCTTCGGTTAACGTATTTTTATGTAATTTCCAATTAAAATTCCATAAGAGCTCGGGAAAAAAGATTAACAGTCATGTTGGCTTTACTACAAACTCAAAATTCTGAGAATACACAAAAATTAAAAAACTTGAACAGAAGCATTTGAAATAGTGCACCGAAGTTTAAATTTTGATAAAAGAAAAGGAAACTAAATTACTTGTGCAAACAATGATGGATGAAATGAGATGAACTTTCAACAATTACGAGATGAATCTGAATATGTAATTTTCACTGAAGGCGATGAGATCTGTTCCACAAGAAAAATATTCGAGACTTTCTTATACAAGGAATTTTAATTTAATGCAGATGACTTTAGTAACTTATTCGTTCTAATTTTCTTGCCGTATCAGTTAGCTCGGCTGCAACTGCCGACACCTCTGCAAAGATTCAATTTCAGTTTCCTTAAAGCCTTTTCTTGAAAAATTCGAGGTCAAAACTTGCAGCATTTAAAATCCAATAAGTGATTTGCAATATCATTTACTGAAATATAGGTAATTTACAAAGAAAAAAATGGGAAGTAAATTTGCTGCATAGCCGATATTTGTTCCAATAACATAACGTCAAGTCTACATGAACAGTGCTGGAAAACTGAATCCAAAATAAATATTACTTCGACTTGAAGAGATTGGTGTTTTTGGTGGAGAAGGGATAGGTGTCCGAATTTTCATCAGTCGCTCAAGAAAACGATCCAACTGACTAAAACATATGTTGTCGTGTAATGTTTCCAGTGAACGAAGTGGAGGCCAGAAACGGCGAATTTCTGGAACAGTAAAAGTCATCGACATTAACTGAGCTTGTAAAATGATAACAATAACAATGAATAAAGTCACTCACCTCCGACAGATATCTCATCTTCAGCTTTGTAAGTTTGCAATCGCGGAGCACTTGATGACCGTGCGATTACAGCAGTCGACAGAACTGCTGGACCTGATAATAAAATGGTATTAAACCTAATACAAAATATTCGGAATTGTATACCAAGCTACTCAACAAACGTGAAAGATTAAAAGTACAATAATTAATAGAACTGCAAAGGAAATCCCAGTAAAAAAAAACGTGTGAAATAAACATTAGAATATAAGATATCTAAAACTAATTCGAAAACAAGACGCTTACTGTTCGATAGTCTTCGTCGTGCTGAATTATTTGATTTACCAAAAAGTACATCTGTACTAATTAAGCGGTTATCCAGTTCTAAACAAACTATTATCAAATAATGTAGTGATTAACAGAATCAGAAATTAACTCACAATGACGGTAAACAATATTAGAAGAAATGAAGGACAAACCTGTTAAAAAACTGACTGTGTGATGCTTAAAACAGTAAGGAAATCTTGATCGACGTGCTAAAATAACATATTTCAAAATCCTTCAAGAAATCTTAGAACGGTAGCACATAATTCTATACAGAGTTTTGATAAATTCAGGGCGTGGGCTCATATAATACATGCGACATCAGAATTGTAACAATCAGTTCAAGCGTTGGAATTAAATCACCGCCCACGCTGCAGTGAAATTGAACATAACCTATCTATCAACTTCATCAGCAACCTGACCACTTAGCCATTAAACCAACACTCGCATTTGCAAGGAAGCGACAATTAAACTTACATGCACCAGGAGAGCTGCGCCCATTTCTTGAATCAACGTTCATTTCAGGAGTTGCGGATCCGGGATCATCCGAACTCGCAAGATCCCAATTGATCTCCACTGTTGATTTCGTACAGGACATGCTGTTCATTGATTTCATCAAACCAATAAGATGGTTTTCTGTTGAAGCAGTACCATGCGCCGATTTTTCCGTATCGAGGTCACTTATTGATGAGCAGCTCCCTGCGAAACTTCGGGAGTCTCCTCCAGTTTCACTCTTTGTTGCAATACGCCGTCTATCATGATGTAAACTCCCAGGACTGTGTCGAGCTAATTCATCCGTTGCTGGAAAAATAAATGAAAGGACATTTCATAGATCTTTAATGTAATATGCTTTCTAGCTACCCAAACTACGACAACACAGCTTCTTTTTTTAAGTAAAAATGGCTACCAGATGGTCTTGTATAACTTATTAACCAGATCGGGTACGATAAATAAATAAAGTCATTATGGCTAAAAAGACGAAAATGTATATATTTTGCTTGCTTATTACATCACGCATCAAGGAGAGGAAAGGAGCATAAAATTTACTATATTGACCGGAAGCAACTTCATCGAGTGCAACCAAATTGACACTTTCATCATTTAAATCATCTTCCGAATCATTCAGTTCCAGACGTTTTTTGGTAAGTACTAAAGCTTGTGCGGAAGCTTTGCCAACAGTGAGATTATTGAGGCTGCTGGATGAGCTGCTTTCCGAACAGCTTCCAGCTGCACCACTGCTTGCTAGAGTCCCCGGAAATGCCGAATTTCCGGAATCGGTCATACCCTACAAGAACATACAAAGGACTGAAAACTACTATCTTCAAAATAAAAGTTCAGATTGCATCGCTTTATCAAGCGATTGATGACATAGAATGTGAGGGATAAACGGGTTGCCAAAGACGTTAGTTTATATACCTCCCATTTGATAAAATAATATATCGATAATAAACACAAACGAAAAATTAAAGTTGGAACGCAATAAGGGCGAAATGGAGATGAGTGGTTGTTAAATATCTAAGTGTCCGAACAATACTGAAGTAAATAGACCGTACCTTCTTACTACCACCAATCTCCATCGATGACAATGAAGCAGTTGAAGCCGCACAATTTCGAGCAGAAAGCTTCGATTTTGTTCCTGTTGGTCCTGACGATTGCTTACTATTTGAGCTGAAAATGAAAGCATAAATTTATAATTCAGTTTAAACACATCAGCATAAAATGTATGCAGGCAATAACATGAAATAACCGCACTTTATTTTCTTAATGCAAAATTATACATTTGACGATGTGATTTGTGAACAGTAAAATCAAAGAGTCTTCTAATTATTATGAAAAAACATACTTCGATATTCAATACAGAAAATGCAATAGAAGCTGAACTTAACAACAGCAATGGACTAACTAATATTATGAGTTAAGAAAAGTAGATGTAATAAGATCGCTGTGCTCATTTTAGCACGCTTCAATCAGCTAAAATTTATCAGAAAAAACTGACTTTGGAAAACGTGTTTCGTATATACGTTCCTTTTCAGTTAAAAAGCAAGGATAAAGGCCTGGTGAAAATAATAGTTCGATATGAAAGCGATCCGTGCCGTCCTTTGTACTTGCCGTTCGACTGTCTTCATATACCATCAAGACCACTTGTGTCATATAATTATATTCAGTAACCGATGACAGGAAATGCATAGCGCGTTGCCACTTCTTGTCATCTACCTATATGCAAGATTTAAGAAAATAACTAATACTGTCACTGTCAAGAATGGAAAACCAAAAGATTAAATTATTTAAATTTCTAAACAGCAAAACGCATTAGATATTGAAGTTAATAGAATCAATAACAAAAGCAAAGAACTAACAAATTACATGATTCAGACATGCCGTTGATCGACATTATGCGACACGACGGGTACTTACGATTACTTACGCACCACTACCGTAAGAAAGCACATGGTTATTAACATGGCAAGCAATAACTGTGTGTACAAGTCAAAATAAAATAAGGAACTAACCCTGCAGAGACCGCCATATTTTATCAAATTCATTATAGTATGTATATGTGATTCGCTCGTAAAATAAAGGCGAGTGCGAACATGTCGAAGTGGTGTGGCTATTCCTTGGGATGCTCTGCAATGTTACTAAATCTGTATAATAGATTTCAAAGAATAATTAACTAGTTTATTGTATTAATGACAAAGCGAAACAATTACCTTGGATCTAAACGCGTTTGTGTGTCATCTTCATTCGGATCTTCAACGCAGTGATAAAGATCACTCCTTATTTTTTTCAGCAGTGGAGTGCAAACATGTTGTCCGATGATTACTTTACTATTTTCACTAATTCCATATTCCTAGAAAAACTTCCAGATTCAGACACTGAAAATTATCTTAAAACCTTTTCACAACCACTCACTTTGAATTCAGTAAGAGATAAACAAGCTCATGAGGATTTATGTTAAAAACGCAGCGAACGAAAAAATGATTTAATAGGAACCTGTGCAAAGTCTGTTATTCAGTTAGAAAACATCAGTTTAATAAATAAAATATAAATGGATGAAATACCCTGTGATAATCAGGAAGCTACCGTATGAATGTGAACATTAAAAAAATTTTTCGAAACCTGCGGGACGACAATATCTGCCATATTTTTTGCACACAAGTACATTCTTTCAAATTGGCCTTCGTTATTAATACATAATTCTGGATTATGCTCCATATCATATTTGATATTATCATAAATATCGGGAATTTTCGAAATGTCGAATTCCACATCACCACTTTTGTTGACTCGACGGAATTCATGCAATTCTTTTGCCCAACGTCGCTCCGCTAAGTCCCATGATTCATTCAAATACAAGGATCGATCTTGAAAAATATGTCAAGCATAAAAATTTAATATCATTCTCAAAAGTTGAAGAATGATAAGACATTCCACAATATCCGCTTAAAACAAACTTGATTTGTTGCATTTATTCCACTGAATTATTTCCACCATTTGCTGTACATAACTTGCAATCTCTTCGCACATTTTCCGAGGATTTTTAATAAATTCCATAGCATTCGTTAAAGCGCGAATACCTGACGGATTCAAGTTTTCGTAATCTTCTGCAGTCCAATCACGATCTACCTAAATACAGCTTATTTCTCCTTGTTTTTATTGTATTAAAATTTACAATCCATTCATTAATACAAAAAAATACAAAAAAGATACCTGTAGTGCTGAATGAAGATAGCATTTCAGTTCCTCTTGAAAATCTCGTGCGTTAACGTCATCATCCAAAAGTCCATCAGTGTTTGCCGACTTAACCATTTGCATTAAAATTGGTGTAAGTTCGCCCTCCAATGCCAAAAGACCCTAAAACACCAATATTGTGATTCTGAACTCAAAATTGCCTACCGTCAAATCTAACCCACTTTATCGTCTTTCAAATTATAAATTATAATCATTTATAATAATTTTACACCATCAAAAAATAAAATAGTCATAACAATAACATACCTTAGCAAAAGCAGCTGCAGTCATTTGAACGCGCCCTTCGTCAGACGCATAAATTTTTAAATCATGTCTGTAGGTACTATGAAGACGAAGAAATCCCAAACCTGAATTTTAATTTCAGTAAGTGAAGAGGGTTTTCAGCAAAAATAAAACAAAAACAAAATATGCAGAATATTCGAAGCGTTAACTCTGAACTACTTCAGAAACAGAAATATACCCTGTGTGTCCTCTGGACAGCTTTTACCATCAGTTCTCCGAATTCCAGGATATAAAGTTCTAAATAGCTTTCCAAGCGCCTCCGCTTGTAAATTCCCTAAAAAAACCCCAAGTTCAACACTTTATTAAAGCATCAAACAACAAACGAACACTCCGGAAGCAAAACTTACCTGCAGTGGTCAATTCTCCACCCCACTTCAGAATAAGCATAAGTGCTGACTGTTGATGCACTTCCTCATCATCAGAGCTTTTAACTTCACGTGGTTTCAAATATTTCAACTGCACTTTCCTATTGATACCGGAAAAATGACCATACCTTCAAAAAATTGAAATTTAGAAGCTAGTAATTTTCAGTGTATCGTAATTTTAAACATAAAAGTACTTACATCTCAAGGACAGTACGCACTTGATCCCATTTTTTGATTGCTTCTTCACACTGTTCCAAATCTCTTTCCAATTTGGAAGAACTGCCACCATTGTCTTCATAAAATTCCATTTCTTTTAATGATTCATTACGACGCACCTCCAAAATTTAAGGATATTTTTCAACTCAAAAAAAATAAAATTGCTGAATTAATAAGATTACTCAATAACTGTTCTTACTTGCTGCTCCTGAAGAATTTCACGGGCAAGTTCCAATACTTCCATAAGCTGATTCGGACGTTTCATTTTGATTTCATTTTTATTGAATCCATTGTATTTTTTAAATAAATCAAAGAATCGCTGATCCGTTACGACAATCTGTTGGTAAAGGTTGATAGTAGAACTATTAATCAAGGAAGAAATCATATTCATTAATATGGGTGACTAGAGGATACAAGACATACCAAGAGAAACAGTGATGTGAGTAGTTAGTCAGTTCATTAGAAGGACTTTAACAAGAAATAGCACTACAGAAAAGAAATTTGAATGATAAAGGTTTCGAAAAGCATTCCAATAATCTATTACAATCATTCTTTCAAATGGTCAAAAAATTTTACACATTCACCTTCATTTTTTGTTTCGGAGTTCGATCACCATGCCTAATAATGGCAATGACACATCGTAACTCCATTATTTTTCCACTCGGTGTTGAAACCAGTGGTGGGTCATCTGTAAGTCAGTCAAAAATTGAGATTTATTAGAAAATAGGAAATACAACGCAATCTAAGTATTCCATAAATAGAAATAAATTATTTACATAAAAATTAACACAACAACTTACCATCCTGATATGGAATTTGCCATGGTATACTCATTGATGATGCCAACCGCCGTAATATAGTATTCCCTAAAATTTTGGCTGTGTCCTCGTAATACTTCGTTGAAGTTTTGACAAATGAGAATCCATTAACGTCACAAACGAATGACTTGCCATTTGCACGCAGCAAATCAAAGCCACAAACAGTTTGCTGCAAAAACGAAGCATTTTATTGGCTAAAACCTCTCATATCACTGCTTAAATAAGTGAAATACTTAATCAATGTTGCCTTGCTTTTGCGAACTTACCCCAAAAGTCATAACCACTTTTCTTGCGATCAGCTTTTCCTTACTGCTCAGAATGACTGGATAACGAACTTCTTTCCCATGTGAATCGCGCTCAACCTTTCCATCCAAACCAGGTGCTTTCCTAGCTTCTGCATGAGCATAATAAGGGCCCACGGCATAAACCTGGACCGAAATACTTGAATAAACAAATGAAGCATTACTATAATCTTTAAAAATTTCTGACATAGTCAGATTATCTAAATCTTAGAGTATGGGAACAATACCTTAACATCAGTACCATCTGCTGGTATGAAATCTTCGTAAATATAGGAACCTTCCCGACGAACTGTACTTACTGGAGAATACCAACTGCTGCGATTATTTATCTATAAAAACAACTTTTTGAAAAAGAAGTCTTAATTGATTCGTATATAAAATCATTCTCTTTGAACTTTCTTTCCAATTTTTCAAAGAAGGAACGAAAATTATAAAGAACCATTAAGTCACCAATTTGGAATAAATTATTTTTTACGACACTTTTGAAATAATTTAGCTAGATGTTTCCAACCCTATGCAAACATTCAACCTACATAAAGCTCCATTTACTATTTTGAAGTGTTTGCACACAAAATATATTATAAAAATGATAAAATAGACTTATAAACCAAACTAAAATACACTGTAGAAAATACAGAAAACTCTGATCAGGTAGATTTCAGCTTCAATACTATACTATTTCGAATATAAAAATTTAATATTTTAATAAAATTCAAAACAGTCATCAATCTGCTATCAACCGCAAATTTCACAGTTTGCTATCTGAAAACATTCATCCATATGAAATCGAGAATCATATGTGTGTACAAAAAGTATTGTACTTACATGGTGAAAGAAGCACCTTTTCCTACTTCGTACATTTCAATACATGTTATCACTATTACAAACGGCAGTTGAAAATTTCCCAATCTGAAAATTTATATATCTAATGTAGTCTAGATAATGTTTATAACCTTTCTAAACAAACGCTGTGAGCCACCACCAACAGAACTTGGATAATAGATGTATACATTATGATCCTCAGCTGACAATGGTTTTTCCACAAACGGCTTGTTGAATATCATGCCATTGACTTCGATATGATCGCTAAATTCCTTCAACGTGCCCTCTCAACAAAAAAGTTTTTTTTAGATAACATCAGATAAAAGGACAGATAAAATATAAGAACAAAATGAATCTGACATTAATAGTAGCATACAAAATTCTGAAATAAACTTGCCAACTTTTCCTTCTTTATCTCGTAGGAGAACACCGTGACGAGGATGTTCAATACCTGTGCGAGCCAAAGCTCTAAAAACTTTGCGCCGGTCTAACTGAAAGAATTTTCAAATTTAGTGTTACAAAATTTCACGGTCAGAGTGAACGATTAGGGAACACTATGTAAGCAGACGACACTGCAGGATATCATGCTGGATCACACATGAAACAAGTAGAGCTTTTGAGTTACCAAATCAAACTGAAATTCTTTTATAACACGAGTAGTAAGACCTACCAAGTCATACTGCCTGTGTAAGTCATTGATGACATATGGATGCCTTAAACGTTCGTATTCGATAGCTTTATGCAAAGGAAAATCAGTTGCATGAAAACTGATCAAACAATCACATAGAGGCCATCGTTCAACTGGTTCGTTCAATATCACTTCTTCAGGAAACACAACAAATTCAAGCCAATCCTGAAATGTCAGTTCACATGTTCACTGTTGTAAATGCTGTTGTATAATGAGCAACCAAAAAACTTTAAAAATTATTACACTACTGCTAGCATACCGCGTAGAACTCAACCATTTTTGCCATAATTTCTTGCATCGGTTTGCTTGTTGCCTTTCTTTTCATTGTACAGACTCCGATTACTATCTTCAACAAATGCAGAAATTATAATAAAACAACCACGCTGAATTTCTTCAAAACCTAATCTCCTTTTCTATCGAACAGGATTCAGGGATTTAAATTTTAACTAATTACTATTATTATGAGATAAACACTACCGGAGAAAGCACAAAAGGAATTATTCAAAAAGTGCCATAAATAAAAAGATAAATTAAAACAATCTGCCTGGAAAAAACGACATATTTTAAAGTGTTTAGCATTTCAGCCTCATAACTCGGTTTACTCTTGATAATTTCATTCCATTTCTATACACCACTGGTATCACAGTACGAATTGTCTAACTAGGGAGAGTCCAATGAATGAATGATTATGGGACAGATAAGTCCTATGAGAACACTTCATGACACCTGGTGCCAATACACCTGTTTACTCTATTGATGACTTCATAAATTGAAAATAATTCCGATGTTTTTTTTTAAATCATTGAAATTTCTACTTGGATAATAGTCAAGCAAACTATCCGTAAATGAAGAAGCCAACCTTCTTTGCTGATCGACAATTCGAAAATATTGCTGGCATAATGTAATGGAATTTCTCTGCTGAATTAAAGTGAAAACCGGTCAATAGGAATAAATTAATAGGTAACCACAAACGGTAGGAAACAGTTGTGCTTTCAGGCAATCTTAGACCGAAACATTTCAATGACGAAAGCGTGTTTCAGCCTAAAAGACTCTTTCACATAGATCAGAATCTGTTACAAATCAAAAACACGTGAAACAACGCATCGTCCACACAATCCATTTTCGTTTTTTTCAACAAATTGATATTTTAGAGTGTTAGTAACCCATATTCTAAATGTTTTTAGCTTATTTCTGATGCGCTTTCCCTTGCACGATGAATATACAACTTTAATTATAATAACTTCGCTCCTCTTCTCGTCCGCTCACATAATCCAACACTTGCTGTAGGATAACAGACTTCAAGATTAAATATGATATACATTTTAGCTTATCGGGAGCCAGAGGTACTGGCAAAAATAACCTTATGTTATTTGTGATATTATTGTTAATTGTTCTCGTCAAATCTCAAATCCCGAAAAACGTAACACTTCACCTTGAAATATACTGTTAGTTCACAGCTCTGTATTAGTGAGAAGGAAAGCCTGAATTCCTTCGACAGATTAAGCACTTATTCAAGAATTCAATGCAATGCCCAAGTCCCCAAAGCGTATATTCTTCCACATTTTTCGCAAGCAACGGGACAACGGAAAATTTTAAGAATTTAGGACTTGAATGTTAAATCTCTTCACAGCAATCCATTATGAGTCACGCAAAATTTAATTCTGAAAAAATTTACAATGAGTCGAATCATCAAACTCACTTTTCGGATTCAGCAAACATGTTTATCAAGTGCCAGAACTAAAGTAAAATTCCGAGAAACAAAAACTCTGCAACACTAGCATATTCACATCAAAATGGCAGCTCTCGAACATGCAGATTATCCGATGGAAATTATACAAGATAATCAAATAAGTCTTCGACTTATGTTTCGTTAGATCACAAAAAAACATACACTGACGGATTCAGTAGATTTTATTCAACAACTTGAGGTGGTTAACAACGATAATTCAGTTCCAACTATTAAGCAAACGAATTGAACACATAATTCCGAAGTTTTCGAAAACAGTTGTTTTATAGAACTAATTATCACAATGTATAAATTTAAAACAAGTCAATACAATCATTTAATCCTTTTATCACCTATTATTCCAGCTCTGCCGTACTACTTTGGCGTATTTGTGTAGCAATTCGATCCAAATCTTTTCGTCCCTGAATAGAGTCATCAATTGAAAACTGATAAATTAATAAGCTTGATAGAAATAACTGTTTCATTTAGGATATATGCGATTATTCCACAATTAGTTTTTATTTAAATAAATCTTCCTCGAAAACTACTACTGTGTAGCGCACAAGTTATTCATATTTATGACGAAACTTTCTGAATATATTGCAGTTATATCAACACACGTTTTTTTCGTTTCAAATACGAAAGTTCATACCTGTCGGGAAAGTACTCGCCCATTACCTTCCGGATGTTTTTCAACCCATTTTATGGCCTCTAGCGTTTGAAGTGCCTTTCGAATAACAGAACCAGAAGCTTTGGAAAAGTGATTTGGTGCTACACCTCGTCGTTTACTTCCACCATAAACGCGCCGTAATGCACCAACTCCTGCAAATAAAGTTCTCTAGCAAAGGTAAAATAATCTACGATACCTTGAAATACAATGATTTTAGACACATACGCTCCCTCACATTGTTTTCAGCAGTTTTAAGAAACTTTCATCAGCACACAGATGCATATCGCATAAGATCAGTAAATTAATCAATTATGTGTTGATTACTATTACTTCATACTCTGACTAAACCTGTTAAGGAACTGTGATAAAGGAAAGGGAATAACCTGTTGGCGAACGAATATAAAGACGACGTGCAATACTAGCAGTTCTGGTGTAGTACCAGTCGATATCAATAGGTGCAAGTTCCTTGTAACTTCCCATTTTCACAAGATCTGACCAATCAGGCACCTTCACCTTCCCACTTTTTTTTAAGAAATGCGCAACATGTTTAACCATTTCATGCTGATCAACATCCTTAGCACTGGTCGGTTTAACCATCGTCTCTTATAATTCAGTACCCTCCAGATGTCTGAAAAGATACGTACGTAACAACACAAAACGGATCAGATTTACATAGTAAATTACAGAAGGAATATATGCCAGGAACAGAGACAATTTCTTGACAGTTCAATACATAAATTTGTAATCAGAAAAATATGACGTCTACTGGATTGAATGCGTTGTTACTCTCTTCAAACAAGGGCTTATAAGTCTTACAAAATATATTGAAACAGTACCGTAAAACTAATAGTCAATGAAAAAATTACTGTTATAACAATATTATGCTATTCAAATACAAAATAAAGATTGAATCTAATGCGCTCATACAATATATTCCCAAAATGGGATGTGTTCCAAAGAAATCGGAAACAAGAGACCTAAAAAGATCGGACTGCTGACCCCAACCACAACGTGACCAATTACATCCCTATTTCAATAAAGCCCATCCCATCATTGAAACGGCCTGTTAAATTGTTGCTCAACACGCAATGAAAACAGGGAAGTCCTTGCTGGATTTCTACTACGCAATGTTTGTTGTGTTAGTGGGGTTTTACGGTTTCCTGAGAAGGCTGAAGAGCGGTGTGTGGGACACAGATTACCTAACATTCTAAAAACTGACAATGATCAATAGATATATCAAAAATGAGCTCGGTGCTTTTCGAAGTAAAGGCATATAAAAATGTCAGAAAAGTATACAAAAGTGAGAAACTTCAATGATTTGCAAGTTATTTATTATGCACAAATTACACAACGAACTGTTGAAATATCAGAACTTCGTGACAGTCTAGAAGTACTTTAAATAACGGCGTCTCAGCCGAGACGAAAATCCTCTGAAATAAATGATTAAGAAATACATCATAAGAGCAAGAAGTAACTCGCAGAAATTCTCATTGAACAATCCTCAGGAAGGTAAAATGAACTCAATTTTTTTTTGAAAGTGCCACAAAGCAAAACAACCTTCCGCATAAAAAGATTCCACGCTGCTTATGATCAACTCCAGAATTCATCTCCCTGACCTATTGTTTCAAAACTTACTCAAAAGAAGACTTCTAATCAATAGATTTTCTAGTGCGATTTTAGGGACATAAGATTAAAATATAAACCACTAGCGCGCAATAATTGACCCTGCAATTTACTTCGAATGTGATCAGTCTATACCTCGCGTACTTCGCTCAATCATCTTCGAATAAATAGTTAGAAATCAGGGGTTGATTTTCAACAGTCTTAAAAAATCCTTTCCATGACAAATTTCATACCCTAATATTCCATTACCTTCCGGCTCTGCTACAAATTCCTGCATCCTGCTCAAATCAGGAAAAAAAATCGTATGAAAACATTTACTTTATTTTACAAAGGAGCTGGAATTTAAAATGCTTTCTCTAATCGAAATAGTAATAATTTATTTTCACGAAACATAGCAAGTTATCAAAAATTGCAGAATGATTCAAAGACTAATAAGATTTTTAAGGATTAAACAGAAGCGGAATCGCTTATGTTTCGCAGAACCACAACAAGAGCACTCATTTTCGCCCCTGAAACGATTCATGAAATCGCTTTGAAAATTACACAAAACATAACTAACTCCAAAGTGAGCATTTGTGAGCAACAATAGCTCGCAATATAGCAAAGACGCTACAGGTAATTACAGCTATGATCATAGATAATAAAGAACGTAGGAACAAACGTTTTACGGGACGATTTGAAACGAATAACAAATGAAAACATAAAGGATTTTAAAATAAAAACCAACACTTATACCACAGACTTTCTATATGAAACAGGATGATCCTCAATTGTTATAAGTTTTTTTGATTTTTAAAACATATCTGCTAAAGAAACATTAAATTCCACTAAAATTCAATTGAAGAAACTCAAAACTTATACAAATTTTTAAAACACAGAGCCCCTTAAATTCAATGATAAAAGAATTATAAATAACAAAGCCAAACAATACCACTGGACATTTAGAAGAAAAACCCAACCACAAATGAATTTTTGAGAAATATAAATCGCATTAAACTAAGAAGTTTCGACAAAGTTCCTTAATCTTTAAATTAAATCCAAAAAGATGGATTATTTCCTACGTTTAAAACTGCTGTTGAAAAATAGCCCAAACGAATAGAACACTATACTGAACATTTTATGCATTCTTATGTTTATCTGAAGTAGGTTACCACAGCAATTTACAAGCTGTAACACAAACAGATAAAGCATTATACATCATCATTAATTTGAATTAATAATAGTCTGCTGTTGTGTACTGATAAGATTTGTTTGTGATGGATTAACTTCCGCCGATGCTACCGCCCGTACAGTTGCATCCACAGATCCGCGTGCTCGTGCGCTTAATTCTGAGTTACCGTGCCCACGTACTGTTGAATGCGTCCTTTCGTGCTTCGTTAAATGATCTGATCGCATAAATTTCTTGCCACAGTGACCACAAGCAAAACGTTTTTCACCTAAGAAAAAAAATTTATTTTATAACAAGCTTTCATTTGGGGTTTTTCCAAAAAGAATCCATGAATTGAAGACAAACCAGTATGTGTCCTACGATGCCGCTGCAATTCATCAGAACGTGTGAACCTTTTCTGACAATGTGCCCAATCACACGCGAACGGTTTTTGTCCTGCATGTCCTCTCAAATGCGCTCGCAAATGTGATGTTTTCCCATAAGTTTTCTCACACAAGTGACAAATGTGCAAACGCTGCTTCTCACCACTTTTTACCCTCAAACACGAAAATAATAAGTGATTTTTCCGCCCGAATGTAAAACAACAGTGTAAAATTAAATCAAAAAATTTAGAAACTCAGAATCCCCAATTATTCCCTTCGACATAATAATGAAAGAGCATACAACTTATTGCTGGTACTGTTTTGACAGTTTGGACAATTACATGCAGTTCTTTTCGGCGTTTTCTGCTGCTTGTATCCCAGTTGTTGGCCGACAGTGGAAGCACTTGGTGTAGCGTCAAATTCATTTTGGCGATTGTAACGATATCCTGGATTGGGTGTCTCTGCTGTATCGCTTGCTGCGGTTGTAATTATCCACTTCTGAGGATCATTCGGGTCTTGGATGAAATGCAAATTTCCTGCAATAAAGTGAATAAACGAGTAAAATCCCTCCTTTTCTATCATTGTGTGGCGACATCAACTTTCAGCGATCAGAAAACGCACTATTCGCATATACGCTAATTTCGTCACGGTGAGTGGACTAAAATGCGATTAATTATATTTGGTAGGTGTTTTTCATTTTAATTTCCATTGTCCTCCATTTCGGTTTGATCAATAAATTCCTGAAAACTCGTTAAAATTGACAAACAAACCTAATTTTATTCTCTGTTGAGTAGTGACACCATTGGCGCTACCATCATCTATTTCTTGCTTTGTATTTGTTTGTTGCGGTTGTTGTATTTCCACATTTCGCATTTGCTGTAAAGTTTGCGGTTGCAGATGATGGGGTTGAGTTTGCAAACTGGCTAACACTGGTTTTGTATCTGGAGCCGGATGCATCTGCAGCGGTATAAACGCTATCTAAAATTTAAATGATCGTAAAATTTTCAAGCCCAAAATTTATGACCTTAATTAAAAGCGGGGACTTTTTCACGAAAATGAAAGAACTGGAGGCGGTAAAATAAATCCAAAGACAATGCAGATAGAAGAGACTTCTCTCAAATTCATCATTCATCATCGCTTGACGAATTCTGAAGTCTTTACTTGAAGAAATTTGCTCATTAGCCCAACGCAAAAACTTTCTTAAAAATTCGGACCAATTAAACAAAACCAACAAAATTAAGCTTTCATTTTTTTGGAAAGGCAATATGAACTGAATAAACAAAAGAACCTGTTGTGCTGCCTGATTGGGGCCAGCTGTAGGTTGTTGTACAATGTAAAACTGATTAGTCTGCTGTATGCCAGCAGGTTGAATCGGTATCGATGGGCCTGGAAACACCGCTGCAAATCTTGATAGAAACAAATACTGATAAGAAAAATCGGCTTGAAAGCGAACTGGCTTAATACTATAAGCAACGAAACTACAATCAAATACTGAAAAAACTCTTCTCTCGATTATTTAACTCTCCCGATCAGCAGAAAATATACTACAGATTTACTGCAAACCAAGCACATGTATGACAGAAAAGTAAGCATAGGTTTAGCCCATTATTACTTTAAATTTCTTTTAATTTAAAAAAGCTCTTTCTAAAAAGCTCTTTTTGCACAAATAATTCGAAAATGCTGATCGCCCAAACAGGAGGACCCGTTCAGCTGTAGTTCGCTGTGAAGTGATGCAAAATCTTACTAGCAATTGTAGGTTGCTGTATTACTAAAAACTGCTGAGTTTGTCCTGGTCCTGTAACTGGTATGAGCTGAACTTGAGTCGGTTGCTGTCCACTCTGATTTTGCGTGGCAATTGGTATGAATTGAACCTGAAAAAAAAGTTTTTAAACAAAATGCACACGTCTCTAAGGTGGAACAGTTAAGAAAAGCAAGTTTTGAATAGATAGCGCAAATCTCGATTTATAAATGCAAACAGAGAAAACTGCATTGATGAATGAATGATATTTGAAAACCTGCACTTTTAGATAAGCAAAGAAGGTTCAAATAAGATACCATATTTGAGTTGGGATACTTCGTTACCTTAAGTTTTCATCGCTTCAACCATTAAAAACAACGAAATTAGACATGGTTTTGACATAGCTGCTGTTCATACCAAATTTATGAGAATTTAAAAAAACACAGAGAGCATTTTCGATCACACTACTCGCCTTCTATTTCACCTTTCCGGAAAGCAAAAAAAAATCCGGTAAACTACGGGAAAAAGTAAATGAATCCTTACCTGCTGGTGTTGTATAGATGTAGCCTGAGGCTGCGGTTGTTGTGCCACAGCAGGAGTACCATTTGTACCGGCACTACCGGTGATAGGTTTCGGCAGTATGGGAGTGTCCTGCGTGGCTGGAGGTTGTGTCGTAGAGGACGACGGCGCTGCCGGATTGGACGATGGCTGCTTGGGCAGGATAGGGGTGGTCTCAGCCATTGCGAAGCGGGGGCCACCTGTTGCTACTGGTGCTGCCCCTTTCCTACACGGATCACACAGGGAGGAGGCAGGCCGTGCTGCGACCTGTCACCCTTCTAATTGTACGTCACCACACACTTACGTCTAATCCTGCTTGAAGTGGCGGAAGCCTGCGCAACGCACCGACAATTAGGGTAAGCAATGGGAAGGAAGGAAGCACATCTCTCTCCCCGTCTCTAACAATCGATTCGGCCAACGTCGATGAGAGGGATGGGCGGAGCGTTGAATAAACGCGGCCCATTCCGTTGAACGGGCGTGTTCATTCCGCAAAAATGGGCGTGGCGGCATGTCAATGCCAGAGACGACCTGTTGCATTAGGTGGTGGGGATCCTGTCTTCGTAAAGCATAACTTTTCCGGCATGTACAGGAGCACAAGTTGCTGTTTTGTACTGTACTGCTATTGTGAGGAACGAACACCTGTATCATTAAACAGCTTGCGAAGATCTGTTGCCGGAGATTAAATGAAAGTTCGTTGTGATCTTGTTCTGTTGCCTCTCCCAAAAGTAACCCTAACAGTTAAGCAATTTCGTAGCTTCACAAAAATATTGCTCAACAAAAACAGTTCATAAATCTGGTTCTCTCATGAAAAGTAGCGGCGTGGTATTTAACCGCAGGAGCTCGGTACGAAGGTCTTCCACTAATTGAATTTTTTTACTTGAACTATTCCCCGCTTTGTTTTCCATAGTGAACTGTCCTGTTTTGTTCGTGAGCATACATTATAGTCTCTTTTGTACCATTTATTGAACAAGCAGTATGACTTCAACAAGTAAGCAATAATGAACTACAAAAATTCCTTTTCCATACTCCCCTTCTAAACGTTCAAGTTTTAATTTCTATAACAGTGTTGAGAAGCAAAAAATACGTGAATACTGTGTGTACTCTCTAAACATCTAACCTTGCATCCTTCAGGTTAGTCCTAATAGAGCAAATCACCTATTTCAGACGTTGTTAGACGACTCCGTGTTAGTTCATTTTTTTTTAGTTGTGAGACCAGCACCTGCGTTAAATTTAAATAATATTATGTCACCATCTTCAACGACATAATTTCTGCCCTGTTGACGATACTTTCCTGCTGCTTTTACTGCATTTTCACTGCCGAGCTCCATCAAATCGCTCACTTTGCATACTTCAGCCATAATAAATCCTTTCTCAAAATCCGTATGAATCCTTCCAGCCGCTTGAGGCGCTTTCGTTCCTTTCTTCAAAAGACAATATCGATTTAGTTGCTATTAAAAACAGTTTCGTTCAAAAACTGAAATCCTTAAACAAAAATAAACTGCGACTTCAAAATTGTAATCAAGCCTGCCTGGACTGTCCACGCTTTTACTTCATCCTTACCACACGTGAAGAAGTATTCCAGTTGTAGCGCTTTGTAGCCGGTCTTCACAATTTTATCCAGTGCGCTAAAATGAACTGCCAGTAGATACAAATACATAAGTGGAAGAAGGATAAAAAAGTGTACTAGCACAAATTAAACTACCAGATTCATTTTGAAGAACCATCGAAGAAATATACCTTGTTGTATTCTGTTCTTTTAAAAAGGTGAGTCGTTCATCTTCTGGCATTTCCATAAGCTTCAACTCCAATGTGCCGCTAAATGGAATGCAAATTGCGTGTGGGTCATTTTCATCCAACCAGGTTTTGATTTTTGTTAGCCATTTATTCCTCTTCAAATGAAACAGTAATATCACTGGCCGAATGTAAAAATTTCAGACTAAATATACTGAAGTACTGAAGTTGCAAATATTGAAGGAACATGAATAACTCTCTTAAAAAATAATCCTTGGATTCCCTATACAATCAAAATACTAGAATTCGAGAATTCTTAGCATCGAAAACTTACCTTCCTGATATAATCTGCATCTGAAAGATTGATTAAATACACTATAGGCTTAGCCGTCAGCAGAAGATGATGATTCAATACTTCCACTTCTTTTTCATTCCATGTCATCAAACGAACAGGTTGACCATCTTCCTCCAATAGTTTTCTGATCTGTAAGCAAACATCTAAATATTTTCACTTTCTCTTCCTAAACATTTTCTTTTTTCTATCGAGATCACCTTCAATAGTGTTTCATATTCCAGCTTTCTGCTTTTATCACCACCTCTTACGACAACTTTCTCCACTTTATCTAGAGCGCCTTCTAGATACTGCAGGTCTTTCTTGATAAGTTCTTTTTGTATTATATCAAGATCCCTGACCGGGTTGACTTCACCTTCCACATGCGTCACATTGTCGTCATCAAAAGCCCTAGAATACAGTTCTGCTTTCTATTGTCATCCTAACAAAATAATCGATGTCACAGTAGAAGAAGAAGACTGTAGTCAGCTTGTTCTATTTCTTATGGTTTTGTTCACGCATAAATTTGGTAGTTTTGAACCTACCTCCTCCCCCTCCTCCTCCCAACCCCTGTAAATAAAACACGTTCTATAAAGAGATTGTATGGAGATCCAAAGAACTAACTGAATGGTAATCCGAACTGATTACTAACCGACAGAGATGAAAAAGCGCATCGCATGCACTAACGTGTGATAGGAAAGCATTCCCAAGACCAAATCCTTCAGAAGCGCCACTCACCAAACCAGCAATATCAACCACATTTAAAAATGCTGGGACTCTACTGAGCGGTTTGAAATGTTCTACCAACCAATCAAAACGGCTGTCATTAACGGGTACCCGACCTAAAGCGAAATGAATTTTATTGCATGACCAGGAAATGAAGTAAACGGTGATTGATTGAAACAAATAATATTTCTGCAAAATCAATGCTATCTTTTTGGATGCTTTTAAGATGCAGAAATCCAAAGGTAACTGAATTTTACAGCATTTATGAAGTCGTCATAAACTGACAAGAGATAAAAGCACAGAACTGATTCAACCGTGACACCAACAATCGCCACAACTGAGGTAAGCAATATGAAGGATTCTTTGAAAATATTAGTGAAAAAATAATGCGGGAGTGAAATTAATTGCTTCAAACTTACTTTCATTAGGGTCGATAGTACAGAAAGGGAAGTTTTCTGCTTGTGCTTGACTTTTGGTTAACACATTGAAAAAAGTGCTTTTTCCGACATTTGGAACTCCAAGAATACCCATCTGAATTGAAAAAAAAACTCATTATATCACCTCTACAGCCCCTTTTAGCTAATTCAAAAGGTGAAAGCTCAACCCACTGTGAGGGCAAATGGAAACGATCTGAATGTCTCTTCATCAGTCACATTCAAAGATTACATGAATTCATAAAAGCACCACAAAATACAAAACATCTTGCGATTCTGTTATTTCACAACCGTTACTGAATTTAAATTATTCTGTAAATCACAAGCCCTATTCATAGTTTCCTCACCAGAGAACTGAAATGGTTTAAACGAGAGCAAAGCGTTACTGACCTTTAAATTTGTTCCTATCCGACCTATTAGGGGAAAACGCTCCCCCGCATCACCTTTCTTTTTTGGTGGCATTGTTTGTTCACTTGTTATTAATTAATGACCGAATTGCTAAAAAAAGAATGAGTTTAGCATTGAATGAACCATTCGCTGGAACAGTTCAATGTTAACCGAATTGAAATCTTATTACATGTTACGCCTGTTCATGAAGAACGACCTGTAAAATCAAAAAAAGCAAAAACTATAGGGGTAGTTTTATTTGAACCTTTCTGGGATTAAAAAAAAGAATAACAGAAACAAGCATACATATTACAGCATAGAAGAATAAAACTTTTATAATTAAGAAGGTAAGAAATTGCTAGTTCAGTATCCAAACCGATTAAATGAGTTTATTTTCAACATCATTAGTAATGCATAGTAAAAAAGTACATACCAAAAAAGTATGTTTATTTCTAGGGATCCAAAAAATCGATAGCTGGTGCAGAACGATGTTTTTCAAAGTTTTATTTTGAGGAAAAAATATAAATCACACGAAAAACATATGTAAAAGAGTAAAAAAACAACACGGACAATAAAAATTTTTGGAGATTAATGATACATTGGCCCTCGCGGTGGAAAAACTTGGGGAACAACAAATGGCGGCGCTCCGGGCATTGGTTGCGGCTGCATCATGCCCATGCCAGGCCCACCAACTCCACGTACTGCTCCTTGCAAACCTGAAAATTATGAAAGGTTGAAGATAATATCACAATCTTTTGTATTATATGAAGTTGTATAAGACGCGATAATTAATTCACTATCTGAACACAATGTTTTCGTTGCCATAAGAATAATTTCACAATAAACAATTAGATAAACGAAATTTTTTGCAATCGTTTGAAACATCCAGTCGCATATTATAATACGATTTGTTCAACAAGAAACTCTAAGCTGAAAAAAATTCACTTTTCCTAGAGTGAAGTAATTATAACACGATCCTCCCTGAACTTGTAATCCATGTGGAGGCTTTTGTTTCGTCACTTTCTTTCTCTTACCTCATCCAAATTTTCAAAGTCCCATGCAGGAAAAAACTTTAAAAGCACGAACCAGGAGCAGGTCCAGGAGGTCCGACCATAGGCGGTCCCATACCACGTCCAGCTGGTTTTGCTGCACCAGGTCCACCAATATTCCCTGCCTTTCCCTGCTGTTTTGAATCCTCGTCCTGTTCATTAGACTGAACAGTCATTGAAACTATATGCTCACCTCGTAAAAGTACCAAACCAAGCGTTCGTTTCTCTTCGCCCTAAAAAAACTACATGCGTTTGGAAATATACAAAAAAGGATAAGTTTACATCATATACGCCGCACATGGAAATTGAAAATACAAAATATATATATATATATATATATATACTCGAAGACTTATTTGACATACGCTCTTCATAACTGTTTTCCACTAAATGGTGTAATTCTTACTACTGAT
This sequence comes from Litomosoides brasiliensis, assembly GCA_013365375.1. Lineage (NCBI taxonomy): Eukaryota > Metazoa > Nematoda > Chromadorea > Rhabditida > Onchocercidae > Litomosoides > Litomosoides brasiliensis. The sequence goes on along the minus strand of JABVXW010000046.1, from coordinate 153,520 downwards.
GTTACAATTGATAAAATGACTTGAGCAATACAGCAAAGTACAAAAAGCATGACCAAAGCTCTAGCATTTTAAATTGTGCAACATTACCACTCCAGAGAGAGATCTAGATGTTTTGCTATGTCACGTTACCTCAGAAATCTTTTTGCCGGGTTTTGGTTTGATCCGACGTAATTCTTCACAGTCGCACAGAAGAATATTCATATGTTTATCGAAAGCTAAAGCAAATAGTTATCCACAAAAAATATATAAGAAAACGCCTCTAATATGTCGTGAGATATGATCTTCAATATAATACAGATATAACTAAGTAGGATCCAAAATATTAGTGGCTATACTGCAATTTCATTAAACACCAAATATTCGAGCTCTTAGATGAACAAAAAATTTATGTATACCTTTGAAGTAACCAACGAACGTCCTTGAATCAAGTAATACCACTTTCATCTTACGATTCAAATGAGACATCATTTTATTGTTTTTGCTAATCGTCTACAAAAAATAATAGTATCGAAAAATTATTACTGAACGAAAACACATTTCGGTATCCAAAGTAAATGAATAGATGTTGAATTAAAGCAGTGAAAAACTGAGAGTTCAATCCATTGAAAGTTATACCATTTGAATTATCATTTATTTAATATAAGCAAATGCTGCTAGACAACAAGTACGAGTCACCGTGCATTCAATACTACTTAAATTGTTAAACAGTAGACAATAGAAAAACGGATAAATCAAATTATCACTTACCATTTTGATAGCTTTGAGGTCCTTTGTTTTTCGATCAACTGTAAATGAAAACCTGTAAAAGACATTTGTAGACAAATTGGAAAAAAACGCTTTTTCCAAAGACTCACGACCAAGTGATGTTGAGGCATCTTTACAAAATCCGTTATATTAGCTTTGCAAATAGATTTAAAAAGACATTTTCTCCCAATAACACCAATTAACGACATCTCAACTTAGCAATCAATCTCCCCGTGAACTTGAAGTCTGCAACGCACGACCTCAAAACGAAATTGTTTACGACTAATTTAACCCATTTCGCAACATTAGGGCGGAGTCGGCCGCTACTTCACCCAGGCATTTTGCATCAGAGCAGTAACTTCAGTATAGTAGGAACTGCAAAAGTTGCGCGGCAGCAATTTGCCTTTCAAAATTAGAGTTGTTCAAGTCAGTAATAAGTTTATTTCCATTAACATAGCAATAACCGATTAATACATAACACAGCAGCGTATGTAAACATTACACACCACTACTCCAAAACAAATAGTATATCCAAAACTGGTGCGGAAATCCGTGTAAATGTTGATAGATGTCTAATAAGCTGTCAATTCTTATATTTCATTCTATGCATAAGATTTTCGTATTTTGTATGAATTCTGCGACAATGATGTCACTTTGCTGTTTAAATAAACGATTCTTAATTATACCAGTATGTTCTATGTTCTGAGAGACCCTTTCGTTTAAAATACAGAACATTTATTTCTACTTAGGAACTTTAACTATGACAAAGTCTACCAAAAATGACGAATAATTTACATTCCTCGTATTTCAATAGTTAAGGTACGTGTAAATGAATTTTGTGGGCAACAAACGTGTTCAAATTCAAACAAATACGGAAAAGTAAAAAGAAATCATTTCAGTCCAGTAGCTTTTTTTGCTGCTTCTTCTGCTTCGGCCTCCATTCTTTCAACATCGACAACTTTAATTAGTTCTTCCACTTCTTCAGTTGGAAGAATTCGATAATCCACCGTGCGCCTCTAAACAGATAGACTATTCCAATAAAATTTATAGCATGTTGCATTATACAACAAACATGATAGAAAATTAAAAAAAAACTGAAAAAAGCTCTTCTACTAAAATATCAATTTTTATATCTGCAACCGAAAACTATGAGCACACTCTTTTCTTCAACCTACGCTAATTATTTAAAAATGCCAGCAGTCAAATAATTTAGTTTAAATCATTTAGTTATTTATTGTCATAATGAAAAAAAAGAATGATAACCGGTTCAGCGGACAACTTCATGACAGCAATTTCGATATTCTGAGCACCGCTCTGAACCACTTGTGACAAAGCTTTTACCACCAGTTTTAAAACGCTTGCTTCATCCGCTGTTGTTTCGTCATTGTAATGTTCTTCTAGATACTCTCGAACTGGTTTCTCACCACGACCTGTTGAATTCGCCTGCAAATTACATTTAGTTAGCTGGAAAAACTCCATAACTGGAACCAAACCCTACGACAACTTTTTATTGAACCTAACATGATAAAAAGGAAGCTGAATGATTGAAACGTTCCTATAAGTAGAACGTCGATATGCACTATACAGTTAAATAATTAATTTGGATCCGTACACGATGTATTAAAAAATCCAAATACTACAATTAAACAGTAAAATTCCAACTCAAGCAGTTTGACTGAAAAATACTGGAAAACTATTGTGTAACAACTACACATGCCTTTACTGAACATGAAAACTAACAGAATATTCGTAATATGCTCCTGAAGGTTCAGTTTTGAATAATCGAGGAGTCCCGTCAAAATCAAAGCCACCTACAAGCATTGATATACCAAAAGGTCTTCTTCCTGGGCTTTGCGTAAATCTCTGCAAAATACAAGATGTAGTAAAATACAATTATGCCAAATGCTGTAACTTCAGTAGTATGAACAGCATAACCTGAAACAAATAATCAAATAGCAAACTTGTTTAGTATTCGCGATAAACCGTGCAATGTAGCCTACTGTAACGGGATCTTCGAGCGTCAGTTTATATGATTGACATTCAATTCGTGCCCTATCCACTAAAACGCGTGCATCTGCACTAAGACCTATAAAGACACTGATTCTGAAATAACATATCATATCAGATTTAGAAATTTTGTTCGAAATTTTCCTAAAACCATACCATGATCTAATATGAATATTACCATAACAACAATGATCTGCACACCAAGAATACATTTTATAACAACTTTTACCAAAAGTATTTGAAAAATAATCTGTAATAGAAACAACGGAAGCATATAGTAGACTAGAAATAGCCAAATAACAGTGATTTGACTAAGAAACTATAAACTGATTTATAGATTTGACTTTAGTATAATTCTCGTTTATAAAACTGGAACATTCCACGAAATTTTCACATCAGAAGTTAATCGAATGTAATCGCCCAATTATCATCCAGTGTAAAGCAACCATTTAGTGGTGTTTGTTGAAATTTCTCTCTATAGATCACACTGTGGCCATGACAAGTGATAAGCATACAGCTATGTTATCGTTAAAAGTCGAATTATATGAAAGAACAGGTAACCTGCAAACGCAAGCATAACATGCTCATCGATACTGTGGATTTTGCGTATGGTGCGATCGTCTTGTAGTGTTGGTATCGATTTCTTCTCCACACCGATCACAACACAATTTTTCCCTCGTACACCAACCTAGAAAAGTTAAATAATAGAGGAAAGCAAAATGACATTAACAAAAAAGCAATTCGTGTTACGAAAATATTGTGATAGGATCAAAAAGAGCGTAAAGGGAGAAGAGATAACATGTCACATAAAAGTAGTAGAATTACCGCAGTTGATCCTTTCTTGACTGCTTCCTGTGCGTATTCAACTTGAAACAAATGACCGTCCGGTGAGAAGATTGTAATGGCGCGGTCATACCTCTCCATTCCTGAAGACATTCATTTACACTTTTGGTAAATTCAGTGATCAGCACTCTTTTTCTATACTAATACACATCATTATATGTTTCCGCGTAGCATGCAAGAAATAACACCTGCATAGCGCACGACGCTATCTATCACCTACCTACAGCCACATCCTGACCTGTAATTATCACTTGAAGAATGTAAACCATGTTGATCGCTAATTGAGTACGAACCTACGATGGTGGAGTGCAGTACGGTATGGTGCGGCGCAGTATTGTTTCAAAGTTTCTCGCTGTTCTTCGTTCGGTGCAAGCAGTCCCTCTCTTTCTCTCTTTGCTGACCCTTTATAAGTCACGTGCGTTATTCAAATCTCTGAACGTTTTGTTTTACAATTTCGGTATTCGGGTGGGTATTCTGATGAGGTTCACAAGAAGCTATCAATTAATGTTCTCCCTGGCATCTTTCGTAAGATTGTATTCAAAAGGTGTCTCATAGAGATGAGGTCATAAGGCCAATAACTTTCCGAATCTTATCCTTATCCGACCACGTATCCACTTCTGCCACCACCAGTTTCATTTATGTAAAGATGAAAATAAAAGTTATTCGTAAAACATTGAATTTGTCATTTCTTGTCTTTCCGATGTCGTTCGGTAGGTTGCTTGCTATTTTCCTGTTTGAATAGAATGCCAGTGACGTGGATAAGTGTTAGGTAAGGTGAGGTCATTCGGGAAGTTACCATTCTTGACAACCAAATCATCAATACCACCTTAATTAACTGGAAGTTTTCAATAGTATTTGATCGTGAGTGACATGGTTGACTAATTTGAAGGTTTTAAACATTTATCTCCAATATCGACCGGAAATATTACCGCCCTCAGTCAAGAGGCATCATTGATGCTATTGTCCATAAGGTTATTGTCTTTGTTAATTAAACGAATGAACAAATTGTCATAGTTTTTCAGCAACAAGCTTAATCATCACGTTGTTTTTGAGTTCGATATGGTGTTTCCAAGATACTGTGGATGAGAATTTACCGGAAGACGAAAATGGGCAATGGCTACCGCTATTTAAAATCGGAGAAGATGATTGTAAGGGTGATGAAAATGAATGGATAAAGCCTACTGTTGTCGGCTATTTTGTTGGCCAGCTTATCGGCGTGATTTTTGGTATTGCTCTATCTGTCGCATTCATTCACCACTATGTCCTGAAGAATCTCAAGTTCCTTTCATGATCGAAAAGAAATTTGTCAATCAAATGTACAGTTCGTAATAATAAATATATCAGACATGCGATATGTTATATCTATGACGTTTCTGGTCAGCATAACAACCACGGGTTTGATCATCGGATGAGTTCTGAAATAGTAAAAGAAGCTGATATGGCTGTTTTCGCATGAAATAAGAAACCATTTTAGTCCTGCCAAAAGATTTTCCTCAATTTGTTTTAATAGTATATATGCAAAATTTCTAAAAATTAGGTTAATGGATAGAAATTTAAATTACAATTATTCGAGTGTTTTCCTTCAATCTAAGCAAAGTGCGAACTTTTAGAATGTTGTCCGGTAAATTGCAGTTTCTGAAGATTTTTTTTAATGAAAAAAGAGTGCGAACAAGTTCTCGAAGTGATAGTGAAGCGAGAAAAATTGGATAAAATGCTGTTTGTTTATAACAATCTGTATTTTTGGTACCGGTAACTATTACAATTCCGCTTCCGCTTCTTATCACAACTTCGCACTAAGCGCAATAACTGATTCTCGCTTGAAACCATTTAGATAGCATCTTCCCACATGAAAAATATATTTCTTCACCTTTCAGATTTTTGAATGTTTAATATTTCAGCATACAAATTGATGATGGTGATGTATTTTACTATGATTCAGTGCCAAAGATTATCGAATCATCAGTTGTCTTTATCCAATTCTAATCGTGAATTCTTGACAGATGGCTGGATGATAGATGAGGATGATGGAAATTGTGATGTTGTAGATGAGGCCCCATGGGGTCCATACTTTTTTCGTGGCATGATAGCTGGCCTTTTAATTGGTTTATGTGGTGGCGTTCTGCTTGGCTTTCTTTGCTGGCATGTTCAGGTGCACAAGGAGGAAGGCTACGATTTACAACTGAGTGGATCCAATTAATTTTTAGATACAAAACAGATTCTGCAATCGTTTCAAAGTAACTTGTTAAGGCCTTAAATCAACAGATTCTTCCAAATTTATCATTCCGACTTATTTCTTAATTCATTTTCAATGCTTAAAAAAAATAATATTCCCCGGTAAAGACCGGTTTTATTTTTCAAACCACAAATGAGTAAGGCTTTTAACAGTGTTATTAAACATGTTTAACATGAAATTAGCATCTTTATCATCGAAATCTTTACTGTGTAAAGCTATTTTTAATAACCTGTTTTCACACAGTATGGAAATTCAGCAGTAATATTTAGACTACTGACTGGAACACCACCATAAGTTCATGTATGATAAGTGAAAGTGGACATTGTTTTACAACGTCCTTTCTTCCTACATTAAACGGAACACGAAAATCGGTGTTGAACTTTACAACAATTATTATGAAATATATGTTTAAACCATAACAGTATTTGTGGTGATCATTTCATCCAAAACAAACTTTCAAACTATCATAATCTTAAGCTTACAGTATGAAAAGCTTTCATTCATCAAATTAGTGATTGAAAACATTTTTGTTTTAAATTCAAATATACTGACTTCATTTTAATTCCCTCAAAAATCTATTTGAAAGATTCCCATTCACTGTTGCAAAATAACTTGTCCTATTCCCGATAATTCCATTCTGTATTCGTCGCAATTGCAAACAGCATTTATCAAATTCATCGTATACTTGATTTTTTTTTTCATCCATACCGCTCCCCATTTTTCCGGATTGAAGTTCCGCATTCAGGCGATGAAATTTATTATGCCAAATTTTCGGATCAAAAATTCTTGCTCAGAGAGATGTAAATTTTAAAGAAATGAGTGGAACGATAGGGTCAACAATTCGGGTACACGTCATGAGAGGTCAAAAATTAGAATATACTCGCTAAATGTGAAAGGAGTTGATTTGTTTCACAATGTCTCTCTTTTAACTTTTTTTTGATTTTTGAGGATTTCTTCAGTATGTTTTTTTATAGATCAATCATTATTCCCATAACTAATACATAAAAGTAACTTTTTGAATTTTAAAGCATTAAGACAATAAAGCTATTTCATTATGTAACATATTTCTAGTGGTCATACGAAGAGGCAGGAGCTTTTCGAAATATGAATAAATAATGAAAGTTAGAGAGGTCAAAGGTTAGACGTTAGTATTCTTGAATATCCAATATCAATCAAAACTACCACAGTTTCAAATATCATAGGACATTATTCCCATTTTTTGCCATCACTGGCAAATAATTTTGGATTAGTTCTAATATTGTAACTTTGATTTTTAGAAAAGCTAATTCCGAACGAATTTTGTTGGAAATGATGTGAACGGCTGGTTTGACTAAACGACGGTCAGAAAGCTGTCATCACAAAAATGTTCACTCATACGTCACTACCGCTTCTCTGTGTACATTAAAAGTTTTCACAAATATTGTCTATGAAAGCTATGTTACAGAGGGAAGTACCTGTCACTTCTTCCTGACCGCTACACTAAAAATGAGCATCATAGTAACTTTACTTGAGATCTGCTAACAAATGGAAAATTGCATAATTAATTTTGCTAACCAAATTAAAATTCAATTAAGCAATCTCTAAATTGACTAATCCTTTTAAAATAATGGCTTAAGGAAATTGCAGAATTTTTTATGCTATATTTTTCAGCTCAAGTGGCAGTTAAATATCTCATGTCAGCTTTAGTTCGCTCTGTAACTAAGAGAAACTAATACTGGTTAATGAATTAATTAATTTCAATTAATTCACTCTAAATCGAACCTAATAAATCTATCATGCTTGATAACTCATTGCTAAAAATTTCTACTTGAAGACTTAATTATCATCGAATGCATAAAAGAGTTTGAGTGGAATATTTCTGTAGTATAATAAATATTAAATAATAATTACCAACTAAAAATTAACATAAACTGAAAGTAAGAAGACAGCAAAATGATTTTTTCCGACCTTTTCATCTGACCTTTTCATATGAGAATGATCTGAGCCTTTCTTGTCCTTAAAATATTAAAGGTGGGGGGGATATGTCAGTTCTTCATCGATCATTGAGCTCGAGCAATTAACATAAGACATTTCAACCGGTTGCATCTGAAATACGGAACAAAACAGAGACACAACCGCTAATTCGCTCATCACAGTGACATTCCGTCATTTTTCAAATTTCACAATGAACCTATTCTGTTTACTTCTTTCCTTCGCAAATGTCACCATTGTTTCAGCGTAATCTCTCTCTCTCTCTCTCTCTTTGTTCAAATCTCAACTACCACAACAGAGTGTTTTAATTTTCGCGCAATATTATGGAAAGTAATAGGAATGAAGTATTTTCCTCACTCACTCACTTACTACTTTCCTGCCCGTAAAATTATGCATGCGAACTTTCTGACTGAAATATGATGAATGTGTTTAGTCTATGCGAATATCTTTCGCCTCTTCTCTATTACTATTTTCGCGCAACCATTACAAATAAAATTTCAAAGTCGGCATACATCAATAATGCATTCAATTGAATTGAAATAAGCATTTGTGGTGACATAATTCTCTGTTGTGACAGTACCGCTAGTGCTCGCTTATTGCTTTCATTACTACCACTGCTACTGCTCACATATGCAAATTATCTCATTATAAAGGAGGAGAATTGTCAATTAAGAGGCGAAAAAAATTAGTCTGTATGGTCAGAATATTTCCCCTAATTTTTAGGTTCCATGTGCAAGTTCTCCACTGCACCACAACTCATTTTTGTAAATTGTCGCCGTGACGCAGAGTGGGATAAATGAGCTCTCATCCCTGTCGTATACTGCAAAGGTATCATTGGCGTATGTCTTTTACAGTGAACTTCTAGTCCGTCTTAGGCAATTGCTGAATTGCGTTGAGTTAATCGTCTTTTGTTGAAAATATTTGTTGCTAATTAAGTTCTGACGCTACACACTTCAACGAAAGGAAATGTCACATCATTGGTTGGCTTAAATAAAAAGTCGACTAGTCCGAATTAGAATCAGATCAAAATTCAGATCATTTTAAATTTGTTTAGGATATATATATGTCTTAGTTTTTGTAAAGGATAAAAGTTAAAATGGAAATAAAAGATAGTTAAAAATCATCTCTCCATTTCCGGATTTTTTTTAAACAACTACTGGTCGGCAATTTAGCAAATAATATTTCATCGCTATTCGCAACTTTCTTATATATCCGGTCCATTAAGTATACTTTGGAATGATATTTGCACAGCTTCAGATGATGAAATGTATTTCATTTCTGCAAAAGCGGAGTGATTTCATTTTCTCTACCAAATCCTTTTGACTATCAATCCGGCGAAACAAATACTTTGCCCATTTATCTATCACATTTCCCCTATCACTACCTGTCGTAGGTTTCCTGTTCGTCCGCCGTGATACAAATATGTAACAGTAGTGATCCAATCATAGCAGAAAGTTAGCATTTAATCTTTTAGCAACGAAAGCTATATGACTATATTGCATAATTTTAATAAAACTCTATAATAGTTACGAATGTACATTTCAGGTCTCTCATTGTATAGGCCTTATGTAAAGCGGGGAATTATCAGGCCTATCTACTATTAGGACTATGGAAATGATTCAATCGTTTAATAATTTATAAGCTCATTCTTTCCTCTTAGCTTAGAGCAATCGATTGGTAAAAATGCATTCTGTGTTGTCAATTACATGACCTGTAATTTCTTTTAATGCAAAACTCAAATTCTATTCTTTTATTATTGTTCGATGTATTTTAGTTTTAATTTAATTTTTCATTGTTTAAATCATAAGGAATTCTTCTAACGTCTAATTTCACTTCCACTTTTGTTTGATTAAATTAAATTGCTCATTTTTTGTGATTTTTTCTGGATGAAATTGAAAAAACGGCATTTTAATGAGTGAAATCGATGGCAATTAAAAAAAAATTTCCAGAAATATTGTAGCCAACAAGGAAGAAACGTAATACAATCATCTTCATATACCTACCGTATCCTCCTGCTTTTTACTCTCCTCCTGCACATTTCGTCACAATTTTTATTCTTTAACAAAATTGCTTTAAATTAAAATCACTTCTACAAGAGATCACTTATGATAACATTTTTATTACAAATTTTTTGAATTGCATATGAACTTTTACGCCTACACATAATACGTTAACGTTTATGTTCGATATTATAAGACTTCATATTCGTTACTTTGAGTTCCACTGATTTTTGTTTTTCTACAACATCATTAATACTTAATTTCAATATAAGCATATAATTCTAGCCTTACTTTAAATTTTAACAAAATTTTTTTAATTTTAAAATCATCAGATTTTGAAATAAAAAATTGACATAATAAGAGGAAACAACAACTCTGATTTTTGTTCTCCCCGCAAATCTCACAAATTAGGAATAATTATTACAAACAGTTGTAATTTCAATTACAGCACAGAATTCCTAGATTACTTGGAACATTTTTGCAATGTTTTTTTTTTGTTGAATGCTTCGAAGTTTACGTGTAACAGAAGGAACGAATACCTAAAGTATTTCGTTGGTGAAATAATAATATTTTGCAATTTAAACTTTTGTAAAACTGTACGTATGAAAGATAAACAGTTGTCAGTTAGCACCAAAACTGACAGGAAGCTAATCAGTTGATAGATGATATTCGCTTATTTACGTCCGATCATTTCAGTATCAACAGCTTGCACTTTCGCAAAATGAATTTGGAGCAACTGTTCTAAGGCAATACATTTTTCAAAAATGGTTCCATTCACAAATGGATTTTAATTAAAATTCATATGTGTTAATTAATGATAATAAAAACGGTTAAATAAAACGATAGGATGATCGACACAGTTCAAAGTTTAACTACAACACTTATTTTGTAAAAGAAATTATGAGCTTTGTTTGTCATTTAAAATTTAAAAGTAAGTGTTGTCGTAGTGAATACGAATAAATTTGGCTGGAAATACAGGATGGAATGTATTGGCTACTAATTAAGCTATATAACTTCAAAATTCCATCGCCATACTTTCACAGTTAGATGGGACACATTCAAATTTGTCGGTCCGTTCCCTGTAAACCTTATTTTGTCTGAAAGGAAGGAAAAAAACTTAATTTCGAAGAGTTTGAATTTCATTAGCTGAATTGATTAATGAGTTTCGTAGAAGCAAACGATGGGAACGTTGATCAGCGTAGCAGTTGTTTGCTGCGAGTGCCCTTAACTCTATTTTACTGGTACAATCCGAACTGCTACTATTTGTTTACAAGCAATATCACACAGCTGACCTTTATTCAGACCAATTAATCAATTTAAAAAAGTTTCCCGCTATTATTACTGTGGCATTAATTCCACCAAAAATTTAAATTGTTGAAATTATCTTAATTATTAAAAAATAAAGAAAACAGAAAGTGTACTAACATAATATTCCATGCTAAATCAAAATTTAGCATTGAATATTCTCAATTTCATGAAGTGTTGCAAACACCGTCAATTTCATTTAATTTAGCATTGCACAAGATGAGCTAATTGTAGTTATTGAAATGATATGGAAGAAATGCCAGAATGAAGCAGCGATTTCGAAATGAAATTTTTTATAAGATATGGAAACTTTATAAGAAATGGAAAAAGTGAGAGACCTGGCGGTCGGAATGATCCCAAAAGCTGCTTCGTATCCAAAGTATTTAGTAATTCCTACTACGCTTTCTTATGTTTGTTTTCAGCTTCATTACTGCACCAATTTAATGCTTTGAAATAATAACCTTAGATGATAGTTAACTGGTAAATTTACCCCAATCTGACCAAGTCGGTAAATGGCTTAACCTGATCCGGTCAGTGAATTAATTGAAATTGGAAAAATTGACAGTTAATATTTTTTTCTTTAATATTCCGATAAAAATTTTTAACATTTTATGAATATCTAATTTCAATATGCGTTCTTCTTCGTGTCTATGTGCGCTTGTAGGAGTGTCAATGGTGTATACGGTAGGTGCCAGCTAGCACCTTTGTCGTGTTTCCTTAAGCGCCACCATCTTTATTTCATGTCAAATGAGTGAACTGATTGCTTTACGGTGTTAAGAATTCCATTCAATTCCAATGACTGTTTTTGTTTGACAAATACGATCTATCGAACCGCTCAGCTAATCGGCGCATTTGACTTTTTTGCAGGAAAGTTAAAGCAATGCATACCTTAAGAAATGTGATAATTGCAAACATACGATAAAATGCTTTTATCAATCACACATTAATGATATCCAATCAAAACATTTCACTCATTCCTTCCTAAGTTCAGCCCATTGTAGTAGTTAGTGTTTATTTCAATACGTAAAACTCAAGTGGAAATATTGTAGAGTTCAAAATTTGATCAGAAATTTCTGTCCTGAACTTCGATACGTTAATCCTATCCTTCCCTAATGACCCTAAAAACGTTTAATAGAAAATGGATGTACTCTGTCTGATTTGTTACAATCATAAAATTGCGCAGAGAATCATTTTACAGTTTGCAATCACAATAGCACGAGTAACCGAAAGGCAGCACCGTAATCCATTTCTTTGTTTTTTTTGTCTCCTTCTACTTCACTCTCTCAACGACCTCCCTGACCTCCGATCTTCTAATGGTAAACAAACATAATTGTCACTAAAAGCTTTTGTTTCTCATCGAACCGAATTTGAAGTAAATGCCTTTAGATGCAATAAAATTAACTTCGGTAAATGTCTTTGGATACAATAAAACAATTATTGATTGGCTTAGCGTCATTAATTGGATGAAATATCATTAAAAAGTGATCAAAGCTGTTTTTGACATATACCGCGACGTAGCACATTCTACTTTGCGACCAGTCGTATATTTTGGGAGAGATCTTTCACTTCTCTGTTGCACGAATGAGAAAATTAGGACTTAAAACATTGTGCTTGTAATTGAATTCTCTCGATCCTTAGGTTTTTAGTGACCTCATTTATGATTTAGAGCAGCACGAAGTTAGTGCGATCGGTGGATTGAATGGTACTTGCTGTAGATCGTTTCTTCTGCTCTTCGACATCTTCGGATTGTGTAAGTTCATCATTCTCTTGTTAGGGCTTACAATTTTTTAGATGTAACATTTAATATGCGTAGCTTTCATTTCTTTGGGTAGGCCAAGCAATTCCCTCACATAACCGATTTACCAAAAAGTAAATTAAGAAGGTTTCTCACTTCCTTGCCTAATCTTTTTCTATCTTTCATTAAACTATCAAAAATCTGTTGTGTAGTAGATGTTATAAGGTCACATGAAGAATTAAACAGCTCGTAACTATTATTGATGTAATTATCAAAATTGAATAATATTGTCAAATTGTTCCAACTCTGTCATACAGCAGTTGGCATTTCAAGAGAGAAATTAATTTTAAAATTGTTATTTTAATTAATGGTATGGAAAGGAGAAAGTGATCTTTAAATGATAATTAGGCTTCGTCTACGATAGGATAGTATCGTATAACAAACAATGCTTCTTTTGTGACGAATCCCGCAGTGATTGAAGTAGCTGTCTTGTCTTACAACCATTTATGACATCAGCTATTGTAAGATAACAGTATTAAATGATTTGTAATTTTCGCAAAACTATGGTATCGATAACTTCTAAAATTCCGGCTGCTCACGCAGACTTATAAATTAGCTCCTTTTAAGATCAGATAGCTCACATGATATTTCAGCAATAAAATTTCATTTCGAAATGTGGAAAAAAGTAGTCGCTATTACTCAATTCTTAAAGTAATCATAGAAGAGGCATGGAAAAATTTAATTTTTGTTCTCATAAATTTTAAATCTCAAAATTAATTTTTTCCAATCCTACGAGAAATAGCTTTGACCAAATTTGTCATTAACGGAAGGTATTAGGTATCACAGATAGAAAATTTTGCAATAGCTTTTTAATGTGGAAGTGGAAATTGTTAAGAATTGCAGACATGCAGCGCCCAGCTACGAATATTTTTTCCGTGACGCATTTGAAATTGGCGTGGAAATGTGGTATTGCTTGTTGAAGTGTGTTTGCGTGGAATTTTGAATTGGAAATTGAGGAAGAATTGTTGGTTGTGTTAAATCTGGAAGATGTCGATGATTTCGAAAATATATTAAATTAAATGATGTTGTGACAGCTGTGGAAGGGCTAGTTCTCAAGGTCATCACCTGCTCTTTTTTCCCTCTTCTCATGCTCTTTACCTCTCCTTTTTCAAAATATTAAATGTTTGTAGGATATGTACCGATGGGCTGTTATTGGGAGCGGCACAAATCAGAGATTGTGTGAATTTCAAATTTTTATAAAATTTGAGCGAGAAGGCAAGGAACATTTTGATTATTTACTTATACGTTTTGCTATACAATTTTGATTTAATCTAATAATCTAATTTGTTGATGACAGGAGCATTTAGAAGGTAAGTGATATACGTGATGAGTGTGCGCAATGGACGATCAGAGTAGCGATCGTCAGGTGAATGTTAAAAATTTGTAGAAATTCATTCTTTATTTGTTCATTTATTCCGAATTATGGCCTCATTAGCTTTGGATGCTTCTGTAGTCACAAACCGATGATCTTTAAATTTTCCATTTATCTTCAATTGTAAACGAATTCTGTTTACTGCTAGTCAAATTGACTTTTCATCCACAAAAAGAGATTTCAATTTCGCTGAATATGTGCGATTCCACGGACCCATATTTTTAGCTGTGCAAAGGAATGTTTTGGGTGAGAAAGGAAATCTCATTACGTGACTTGTCTGAAGATCTCACGCACTTTCAATCGAAGACGATGAGTTGAGATAAATGAATAATGGTAAGCTGTTTAAAATTCTCACGCACTTTACGGGAAGAAGGAAAGGACGTGAGGGGTTTAGAGCTTACATATGCAAGGAAATTACGATGAAAGGAACCATTTCGTGCTTGTGGTACAATTTCCGCTTAACTTCCTTGCTACCCTTGAAGGTACAAAAGTCTCATAACTAACGTGAAGTAATCTTTGATACTCCTCTCTTGCTCTATAAATATTTCAAGTCTTATTCTACAGTTCTTGTGATAGGTTGGATTTTGGCCACTTGAAGATCAATTATCTTTTTGATTGAAAATTTAGAAGCTATTTGAAAATTAATTAATTTACTGCTAGTAAATTCAGACATGCAGACTGGGTGCTATGTCAGATTTTTCGAAAATGTTCGTCCTGCATAAGGAACAGTGCACACTCTTCTCAGGTATAATTAACACTATCATTTATATCTTATCAGTAACATTAACTGATTGTTACAAATCAGTGATTTGACAGGTTTTCTTTTTTGATCAGTTAGATTAGAAGTTGTTCTGATTGGTGACAGTACTCGAGGTGTTAGTATCGTAATTAGAACTACAAGAAGAGATGAGAGGGTAGCTGGTAGGGGTTATAGGTTACCTCTTCCTTCTTATCATCAACTCATATAATTTCATTCAGTATACTATCACTTTGTTTTTTTTAAGCTTCACAGAAATTCTCTTATCAGCAGATTGTCAGTAATAAGACGTTGCAAGCATACCTATCAAAGAGTTGTATGCAATAATTTATCAGTTATCGATCGATTGGGAAAATCCACAGAATCTTTGTTTAACAAATTCATCCATTACTATCCATAATAATACAGTAATTGCATTAAAAAAATTGATTTAAAGAGTCTTTTCCTTTGAATTTTTATTTTAATTTCCTCTAAACTGAATTTTAATTTTTTTAGAAATTGTAAGAATTGCAATTGATAGTTGACAGGTATATTTGAATAATTATGGTAGAAATTTATTACCTTTAATTTTGATCGATGCGAAAATTTTTGATGCACAATGGTTTGTATAGTAATTTAAAGTAAAGAAGCACAAATTTATGTGGACTTTCTTTCACTCATTTTATGAGTAAACTATTTTTAGGGTCAAAAAGATCAGAAATTAATTTCAGATAAATTTGGCATCCTTTTCACCCAACAACATCTAACTTATTTCTCTAATTGATAGGTCACCATGAAATCTTTCAATAATTTTTAATTTTTTTTTAATAATTTTTAGTCATTAATAATTCGAATTAATTAATTAGTGAGGATCATTCTGTAAAATCGAATTACTCATTTCGTAGCATAGTTGACCTTTCGGATCCTACAAAGCTGTCAGAGTATTTGCTAAAATTTCATTCTAAAAATGGAAAATGACTTGTCTGAAAGAGAGCATACATTCCTCCCAACAGGTAATTCTCACTTTTTTCACGGACGATCGGTGGTTGAACACATTAATTGCGATAAATATTTTTCACCCTAAGACCGACTTTATGTGTGTGTGTGTGTGTGTGTGTGTGTGTGTATGTATGTATGTATGTATGTATATGAATGTATCTGCGTCTGCCAATAAGCTGCTCTATTGCTATTTCTATCAGTTTTGTTTTATAATTTATTTTTATTTGGCTTAGGAATGAATCATCGATAGTTTCCCAGGCACAAAAAAAAACAATTTTAAAAATTATTTGCGGTGCACGGAATTACCGGTACCTTTTCCGCCTCATTTTTAGCCCCTCGGCAATGGAACGTTTTCGAAATGCGCTCATTCATCCCTCTTATTTCCATGATGTCTTTTACATTCCTTTTTTCCTCTGCCAGGCAATAAAATGACGTACACGCAGAAAAAAATTTCTAAATACTTTTTTCTTGGATTTCTGGAAGGACAGAAATTTGATTTCTAATGTTTTCCCAATTAACTTCCTCTAACTGCTAATTTATTCTAAATGCGTGTTTTTTCGAACCGATTTTAACCGACCCAACAAACTTCAATGGTTAATCGTAAAATCTGCCAGTAAGGAATAACTTGCGATGCTTGAGGATCTGTTCACTCACTTGACCGTTCTATTTAAGTGATCGATGTTTACGCTTAGCACTGAATTTGATTACGCTACATATCATCGCAGTTCAAATTTCCATATTCCTAGCAGTGGAGCACCGTAGTGCAGTGAAGATTGCCGATAACACTGCTTGAGTTGCCGAGTGAATTTACAACAAAATAATATTAGTGCTATTTGCTGCTGTAATTAATACAAAGTGGATATTTAGAGGAAGGAAGGTTGTGATTGAAAGTTCCGAGATTTCCGTCGGTGATATGTCCCTTTTAAAGTTACCAAAATATGTGTGGCCTGCATAGCCCATAAATTGTGTTTGAATCATTGAGGATGGTTAGGCAGTGTGCCAGCAGCGACATTTTTTTCCTTCCTTTTTTTAGTGCATTTTTTTCAATGAGATTGATTGAATGGGGCCGTGCCGTAGAGAGGAGGGAAGAGAAATGGTAAAGGTTTCCTGAGGTACATGCGATCGTTCTCGAGACTTCTCCATGGCCGCTTCACGTCTCCTCTACGACATCCCATCGAGGTGAGATGAGCATCCATCTTCTGCCTCAATGATACCCCGATGGATTATTAGCCTCATTCTGTGTACGACTGGCACAGTGGGAGACAATGGGCAATTCGACGTGGTCAAGTCATTCTCTCCTACGGTGTTATCATAAAATGCTTTAAAGCACTCATTCGCTGGATGATTAGTTATGCCTTCATTTTATGGGATTCGTTCAAATCCGATGAATTAAGCTTCCTTGCAGCATTTAACCATATCCGATCCTTTGACATCAGCTAATTAATTCACACTCTCTCAGTGATAATTTCCCTTTTCGTATGGAAGTACGAGAAATGCGTTCATGCCTTTCCACCGTTAGAAAGTGATCATTAATTTCTTTAAACTAAACTAATAATACTTAATCAGTTTGCTTCCTTCAACACGTTGATATTTTACTGACAACATGTTGAAGAAGATAAAACACGTAAGCGTAGAAATGATAGCAGAAAACACGTAAGCGTGGAAATGATAGCAGGCATAGGTTTTTTTTTGGCAGGTAATTTATAAGCGAAGGAGCATAATTTGATGACTTTAAGTTTAAAGAAAAGATTTCCCGATGGCATGCATTCCTGCAAATTAACTCCTAACAACTAGAACATTGCAAATACTTTTAATCTACAGGGAACCAATATTCCACTGAATAGATAGCACCTCCCGGCAGGTATGGAAATGAATTGTAATTCTATTTCATAGAAGAATGTCTAGGATTTTCACATCTCACTGCATGTGATAGAATGAAACGATGTGAGTAATTGAAACAAACAATATGTCGTACAAGCTGAATTCATTATGAATTTGAGGCGGAAATGCGCTGTTGTTGGAAGTATAGGAAGTAGTCGATTGCACAGAGTGAGTTTGAGAAGTGATAAGAATGGTAGAAGAAGATAAATGAGATCGATCTGTACTGGTCATAGTCGTAGTTAAGCCAGTAATTTCATAAACAGCAAGATGGATGAGCCTGAAAAAAGTGAAATGGCTTACTGCCACCTATAAGTAAACATTGATTTAGCAGTCATTTCATCGGGAACATTTGCGCATTTTCGGCACTTCTGAATACTAATCCAATGATAATTTGATAACTTCAAATTTATATGCTTCAAAATACAATATCTAATTTTATATAATATGAAATTAATTAAACTTCCTTTTCTTGTTTACCAAATTATGCTTTTTAGAATATTACTGTTTTGAACAACTGATCGTCGTTCTTGTTTGACTGGGAAGTGTTGCATGGACTAGTCGTGATATCTATCTATCTTTTCCATATTTCTTCTGTTACTGATAAACGAACGAACGTCCGCTCCATGCTGATTTAAATCATTCTAATAACAAAGGACACAGGTAATCTCATCCCTCTTCTTCTTCATTAAGTGAAATCCTTTCACTCAGACTTCCCCATTATCTTCATTATATTGAAATGTCTCAAATTTTACGAATTTCTTTCAACTTCGAAATCATAAAGGTTGTATTTCCGCGTCAGCAAGAACATATATACATTTATCGTTGTTTGAATTGGATGAAATTTTTGAAAATTTAGCGAAATATTTTTGATTTTATTCTGCTCTCATTGATTTGAAGCAATCTTGAAGGATTTCCTTTCTATAGTTCTAGCATTTAGTTTTGAATTCATTTCAAATTTAATTGCTTGTTAGTAACTGAAGTTTGACTAAGGTAGATAACTGCAAAGCTTTGTAGCAACTGTTTTAAAAATTTGTGTTTGGAAGAGCCCCTTGGGAACAGTATGGAAGAAGCAAAAAAAACAGAATATTTCTGAAGTACAGTCTTCTTACGATCAAACTTTTGAGGTCAAAGTGTTAGCACAATTAAAGATAACATTCTTTAATTAAAATCACTGAATACTTTCTGTAGCCTTTAGTGTAATGACCTCTTTCAAACACTCCTTTAAAATGGAAGCTATTTCTTGAAGGGATTGAAATGAAATAGAATTTAAATCATTCGGACACAATTCTTTTCCCAATAATTCTAAAATGCAAAACACGTTCCATTGTTGTGTACCTAACGTTTCACATGGCTCATTTGACACCGATTTAAATGCCATTTCAATGTGTGCGTGTGGCTAGTGTTCGTGGTCTCTGATCGATCGGATCATTTTTTCATGAGTTTTAAATGAAAAGGTAACATCGATGAGGTGCATTTGTCATTCCTATGATGGCATGGAATTAATGACGTGCTTATAATTTAAATGAATCTTCTTTTGTTAACTTTTTCAGTTAGACTTCTAAGAACGAACTTGCGAATTAGTGAGTGAAATAAAAATTTGCAAAGTAGTGAATAAAAAACAGACTTAAGGATAACATGTAGTAGAAGTAACTTTAGATGAATAATTTCAAATTTTTCAAAACGATCGACAAAATCGCTAGCAAATAGAATGTTAGGAATTAGCATTAAACTGAAGTAACTGTTCTTTTATGGAAGAGAAAAGATTTATGTCAAATTCGATTATTTTTTCGAAAAAGTTCAATGCCTAAATTGACTTCAAACATTAAATTTAAAAGTAATTCATTGATTTTGTTTTTCTATGAGTTGTGAAGTGATTGACTTTCCTGGTAGAGTGGATGAAATGAAATGAAATGAAATGAAATCTGCATAAAGCATTTGGTTTTCCTGCTACCACTCAAAATAACTGATTCGTTGTCATCCGAACAGATGTTGTCGTTTTTTTCTTTGATAAATTATCCTTTTCTACTCCCTCTTCCTCCCTCTCTCTCTCTCTCCCACCACTTACAATCAGTTTCACTTCTGACTGAAGCAACGTTAGCAAGTTTGGTTTAAATCGAAACTGTATGAGTTTATCTGCTCGATTGGTAAGGTAAGGAGAGATTATTGCGTGACAGGTGAGCAATTACAGAAGCTCTTATCACTGATACACACGCTGGTTGATCACTTCACAGTTGATGTTTGCGGTTTTGTTCGCTGACTGATAACCCTTCCATCAGCACCACATCCATCGGAGCTCGAGAACACGTGTTTCTTCGTTAATGAGAATTGTAATTTAAGCAGTGCTGCTGTTATTACTTACCTCTCTACCCTCGTCATTTTATTCTTCTCACCCATTGAGCTCTTTTTTAACTGAATTTATAATTTTTCGGGTTTAGATTATATCATATGGTCATCTGTGATGGAAATATAATTTAAATTTCTGGAAAGATTTTTCAATTTAAATTTAAATTACTCTTTGGCATTGAAATTTAAAAAAAAGAAAGAGCGTTCTTCAGTATTTCTATAATAGCAGTACAAATAAATTAGATAGAATCGTTTGTTGGTAAGTAAAAGGTAAACGGAAAGAAATTCACATGCTGTCATATAATTTAATTTAATAGAAATTAAGAGTGAAGGGAAAGAAAACGAAATTTTCGTTGAAAAAATTGTTTGCGCCAGAAGACAGGAAAAGCACATTGTCGCCAGGCGGTCTCGACTCTTGACCCGTAGACCAATTGCGCTTCTCTTCTCCTCTCCTCTAGCGCTCACACACACAGTGTTTATTTGCTCTTACTATTAACCAATGAATAAATGAATAATATTTCAGTGGCAGTGGTATCCAATACGGTACCATCAAAGCAACTCTCATTGTAATTTTTTCATGCAAAGTTCTCGATGAGGAAGTACAGTCACTGAAAAAGATTCTTTGTAAATTTATCTTTTCTCAAGAAATATATGATCGCAAATTAATGGATGTGAAATTGTACATTAATAGCATTAAGTTAATTAAAATCATCTAACTTTCAGTAACCGTTCAGGTCACATCGATGCTTAATGAAATCCAACCAAAGCTATTTTGTTAAGACACATAAAGGTAAATTTTGATTTCACCTCTGTGTTTTTATTTCACTAGCAAGCTACTGCCTATTATGATGGATATCAAATTTGATTAATTAATTAATTAATCCTTTTATTCCTTTATTTTCATATAATTTTCTTTGTATCATTTCATATCAAAACATTTGCGCATTTTCGTTTTCAGTTTCTGTTTACTCTATTTACTCAATCGTTTGATGTTTCACTATCTGTGGTAGATTGAAAAATTTAGTTTGGTGTGAAATGTGGACGGTTATTTTAAATAAGAATTCCTGGAAATTTTCCAGGATAAAAATGTTTAGTGGAAGAAAGAGACCTAATTAAAACTGTCATTTTATAAGACATCCAGAAATGTTCGCTCAAAAATCAGAAAAAGGAAACGATGTCCTAATTCTGTTTCATATGTCCATGTCGGTCCATTCATTGAAAATAAGCTATCTTTCATTTGGCCGTTTTATCTGCAACAAATGAATCCTTTCATTTCTCCTCGGCCCTGAATCCTCTCAATTTCGAGTTCCTAAAATTTCACTACTTTTTAAAAAATCTTTAGTTTCATACCTGGAAGCAATACGTTCACAATTGCTCTCTCATCATTTATCCGCAAAATCATCCTTCCATACCTTGACAGTTCTGGGTCACAGCATGATCAGTACCGATTGTTCCGTCCGAAAGAACTTGCTTGCTATACGCGCCTGAGGAGAAATATTTCCATCTGCGCATGTATGTATTTATATCGCTACTATTAATGTCTTCCCATTTCACTTCCAAATTATGCTAATTAATCGTCGGAGGAAGAAGAAGAAAGGTATAATTTTACTTAACTATTAACTGATTAGAAGCAATTTGAACGTTTGTTTCGTTGGTTGCCAAAATAATAAGTAAATCATTGCTATGCATATCCTTTTATCTTTCGTATTCTCATTTGTTCCTCGCCCTTTCTCTCTTTCCCTCTGTCTATTCCTCTCCCTCTATCAAGAAGCAATAAAACAATAATTGGTCATATAAATTTGAAATTAATTTGATTAATCGTAATAATTAATGAATTCATAATTTCAAGTTAGAAGTTGTCTGCCAAGAAACAAATAACTGAAATATCTCTCCCCGAAAGTTAAATGAGTAGGAGTTAATTAGAAGAATTATTGAGAAATTAGATTTCTGTCTTATCAATCCGGTCTCTCCTGTTCCTTAGTGGTAGTACTGGGGATAAGTGAGCTTGAAATCAAACTGGCAGTTGTAGTGCGAATTAGTTGGAATGATTATTGCCCGGTCGGACATTTGCGAATTGTTTCGTTTCCCGTGAGCCGCCAGACATTAATATATCCAATCGTTTGAAGTGATTTATCATCCGCTCGTCTTGTTTCGTAATCCCATTTCATGCATTGCGTAAGGAGATGGATTTCGCGGTGAGTTTGACGTATGCGTTGCTCTCTCTGCTCTGTGCAGTTAATGAATTCATTGGTTACAAATGGCTGTCATTTCCTTTTCTTTCCAATAATCACTACTGAAATTTTAAAAAGGAAATTCAATATTAAATAGCTGAAGTGTGGTAGTTAAATAAAGTTTGTGACACAAAATGAAATTTTAAAATGAAATTTGGTTACCGTCTTGTCTTCTTTCTTTCTCGTTGTCACAGCAAAAACTGATGCTTTGATTGTCTGCTAATCCTTTTCTACGTTAATTTAGTGTCTTAATGTCTTAAGAAATTATTCTTAGAAGTTTAGATAGATTGTGTTAAAGAGAAATTTTGCAAGGCAAAACGATATGAGAGATTTGAAAAGGTATATTAGAGTGTGAAATCCGGTATTTTCCTTAACAATCTTTCGCATGGGTACCAGAAAGAGGAGGGAGGGGGAGTGAGAGAGAGAAAGAGAGAGAGAAAGATGGTTTCTCGGATATGTATTTTCTTTTTCGGATGACAAGATGAGATACTATGAATTTAGGGCATTGCTCCTTCTTCCTTTTCCGTTTTCACGGATAACTTATTCGTTCTTCCTTCTTTTTTCAACCTTCTCAATTTATTTCAATCCATAAATTCTCTCTCTCTCTCTACTCTATTTGAAACTGAACCTTTCAGTTTCGAAAACTTTTGCAATTTCGTTACCTCTCTGTCAATCCTTTCCATTCTAATTGTCATTACTTCGTTTTGCTTTCGTTTTTAACTGTTATTTGTTTCGTTAGAAATCGATTGGGTGGTTGATATTAGTTAGGTATTGTTAATTTATCGGGCGGTCTTTTGTTTACAGTCTTATTTATCTTTTGCAAACTGTTGAAGTATTTTTTTAAGTGTTCGGAATTCTTTCCAAATTTTTCTTGAATGCCATTATTGTCATCTTTTTTATGTTAGTAAATGCGCATTTTTTTTTAAATGAAAAATTTTGATTTTCTGTAAATTCAAATTTATGTTTTGAAAACGAGGAAGTTGAGGAAGCATTTTACATTTATTAGTATGAGTTAATCAAATACCAATTATTCAGTATTTAGACCGGACAATTGTCCCTTTGGAAGTGAATTTGGAATGAGAGACTAAAATGTTTCTAACACATATCCAGCTTATTTCCAGCTTATTCGGAAATCCAGGCGGTAATGGATGCAACAGGATGGAAATAAATATTTTTCTAACTCAAAAAAGTAATAGATATCTATAAGAATTGCATAAATTTAGTGTTTTTATTTTAAATTCGTCATTTTTTTCATATCATTCGAATAAATGCGTGATTTATTCAAATATTAAACAATGAATTAAATTTGTATATGTAGCCTATAGGTGATAATGATGATCAAAGGCGCCCACTTCAGTACTTGATGTTATATTTTGAAATCCTAGTTTGATCTTTCAAGTCTTCTCAAAAACCTGTATTTAAACAAACATGTTCGTCTCATCTGAGTTAAAATGTGCAGTCCAGATGTTAACGCGCGTTAGAGAGATTTTATATGATATCTGATAAGAGCGCTGTTGGCATCTTCCTCCATTTCAATTTCACCACATCTAAAGATCTGTATCAATGCTGAAGATATGCACGCACACGTAAATGTTCTCCACTCTTTGATCATTTTCGAATTAATTAATTTGCTAAAAGTGTTGCTTTGAAAATTTAAAATTGCAATGTTACAATGCATGCATGCATACAGGTAAGTAGAAATATGTAGTGCGTATTGATTTGATAGTTGAAGTTGTTTGGAGGAAGGAGGAATGGAAATATGAAAAAGACTTGATGGAAGGAAGTGCTGAGGAACGTGGAAAAGAGTGAGTAGTTGACAAAGCGTTAATGAACGTCGCTTTATGCGCTACAATGATTTATCACTTCTTCCACATCTGTGTAATCCCTCTTCCTTTCCTGAATTTCATCATTTCAATCTATCGCTTTTCATTTGCATAGCTAATCAGTGGTACTGTTAACATACCGTGTTGCACTTCAGTAGTTTAAAAAGTTAACAAACATTCTTTCCTCTCATTAATTTTAATATTTATACGTTATCCATACTGACTACTGTACTGCTGATAGGAGTGTAGTATGTCACTGATGATTATTATTAGCTATCTGATTTAGTTTTGACGTGAAATGCTTGTTGTAGTAGTGGAATTACTACTGATAAGCAGATAGATCAGTGTTGATCAGAATTGGTTTCTGTTTGAGATATAAAATTTGTGTTTATGTGATGTCACACTAACCTAAATGGAAAACTGGATCCATCCAGAAAGAGAGATAGCGGAAAGAATCTCAACGACAAGGATTAGGAATTTTCACGTCAAAATGATAATTTTGATTTTCAGCCAATGTGATTTGATAACAGATGTGATTGATAGTTTACTGTTTACGTCGCAGCATCGATCCTTGCATTTACTTCATATTGAAATTCATTAATAGTTGAATTAAGTAATTTCTGACAGGAAACTGATGTGATATGAATTGAGTGATATCTAAATTTAAACTGATGAAAGTGAAATTGTCAACTCATCCATCATAGGTTAAGTTAGGATGTGAAAAAATTTCCTTTTGATTAGAAGAGGAAGGGAAAGAGAGCAAAGAGAGAGAGAGAGAGAGAGAGAGAGAAAGAGGTGGTAAGCAGTTCCACTTTCCATAGCAATAATAACATTCATTCTACAGTTATTTGATGCCTGTTAGAAACGCTAATCGGATTCCCTCAGGGTTGTCGCTCATCCTTTTGATTTTTTTGTGAGGAAAGCCGCGCGTAAAGTAATTGTAGTGGTATTAGTAGCTTTGCACATTAGAAATTCATGCATATATGCGGGCGCATGTGTGACTAATGCGCATAACTCTTCTCGACATTTTTTCCTTTTCCCTCTAATTTTTGATAAATCAAAGCTTTTGCTTATGAAAATGAAAAAGTCATTGAATGGAAATTCTTCCCTTTTAATTCATTTATGCACACACCCACACACACAGACAGACAGACACGCACACACACACACCTACGTTACTGTGCACTTGCAACATGAAATTTGGCATTATTGTTAATTGGTCATTTGTTCCATAGGTCATTTGCCATTGACATTTCGTCAACTGAAGATTAATTAGCATTGTAGGATGGACTGCCACATGGAAGTGGGTACTTTGTTTGCCTACTTATTTCTATCACATTTTTCAGTTCGACGAAGTGTGTAGGAAGTTTTTGTTGCATATGACAGTCATGCGTTGTTTACAGAAAAGCTTACTGAAATGAAAACTCAATAGAATATCTCGTTGCTAATCCGACCTGTGAGGACACTGAATCAACGCCCGACCTTGAAAGCTTCTGGTACGTGTCTGTCTGTGTGTGTGTGCTGTCTGTCTGTCTATATGTTTGTACGACCTACGTTGATTAATACAAACCAAATAAATTGAAGTGGACCATATAAGACGTGCAAAAGCTGTCTGTAATAAAAGCTTATGTGGTCAGCAGGAATGGCCTTGTAGAAATTTACAGCGTGAATTAACTGGAAGGGAACACTGTTTAATGCTGTTGTAGGGAAGTAAGCCTTTGCTAGAATATGACGAGGTTTTTTTTCCTTTTTCTCTTCTTCCCTCCCTCCCTCTCTCTATTTCTTGATTGTTTCCGACGTGAAAAAGCTTATTGCTATTGTGCATGCTTTTGAAATTGGATCAGTTGGTTGCTAAACAATTATTGTATTTTCAGCTGTCCATTCTCCTATTCTAGACTATAGCTCCTTTCAGTTTTTCTTTAATTTGTATTCGATGACCTATGACTGGCAACTGACCCGACCCGAATATTAAATAATTTTGTTGCTCGGGAAGAAGAGAACACGTACATATCATTCATTCAAAGTGCTTCCTTCTGGTGGAGAGTTAGTTATTTAACTCAACAGGTAATCATACTATTTGCATAACTCTATTGGATGATACTGTACCATTCAAATTATCGTAAGCGAATATTTCATATGCAATAATGGATAAGACGAGAGATGAAATTCATTCACTAAATGGGAACATTGGAATGTTCTTTCTTGAATAATTATTAAATTCTATAAGAGCTAATGATAATATGAATTCATTTATTGTTTGATTTGTTAGCCCGTCCCACAGCTAATTCTGTTATTGGTCACTCTGTACTGATTATCACTCCTTCTTTGTGCTGTTGCTGTTGTTGAGGTGAAGTTACGCAACGATATGCTTTCGCTTGAGAAATTGTAATTGAATCTTTTGTTGACCTTTCCGTAGAGTAGGTATTATAAAAATAGGAATTTCAGGTAACTAATCCTTCTCATATATTTTAACATTAACGTGCGTACACACAATTTCCTCCTTTCTCCTCTCTTCAATTACTAGTTGTTACATAACCTTCCCCAATATAATATTCAGAAGTCTTAATTCAACTATGATAATTAAGTTAATTAGTCCTTAGTATATTTTATGAATTCTTTTCTTTCTGAGCTTTTGAATATTTCGCTAAGGAATTTGTAATTTCAGTGTTCTGAAGGGAAAAAACACTTCAGATAAATTGTTGAGCAAACAGTTTCTTTATTTTATTTTCACTTTTGTTTATTCAATTATTCCCTTCTGTTTACCTTAGCATATGTTTTGCTCGTCCATCCATCCCCATATGTTGCCAGTTTTTGATGCTCAGATTTTTCTGGCTACGATCAAAGTGACGAATTCTTACCCAAAGCTATTTTGGAAATTTGTAATTCTACTCGTAAATTAATTAACTTAATGGTTTCACACTTTGTGTCACTCTTATTTATTTCCTTCAAAGAGGGACTCTTGAAATTTCATTTTATTTTATTTGAATAATAACATTGGAGTGTGTACGTTACCGTATTCTTCAACTTTTGCAATATTTTGTGGAGAAATTGAATTTAGTGAGAGATCTTACAGTGATGGAATGCGCAAATGTGACACTTGCCGGTCATTCCGGCACTTTCTGCTATGAAGTCAGAAGCATTTGGATTTACTGAGTTTTGTGAGAAATTGATTAATGCATTTGCCTCCTTCATACTTCCGTTATTTGCAATTATTCATCGATAAGAACAAAATTTACTGAAACCGTGAATTACTGATTAAGCGATTTTGACGAGAGTGTTATGTGCCAGCAATGATGCTAATGTGAAACTTTAGCTAAAACTACTTTTTCAACTGGTAATTGTGCTAACTCTTCCCTAACTACGATTTTCATATTCTGAATTAACACAGAACAATTTGGGAATTGAGATAAGTTTTGAAATATGCATGAGTGGACAGTTTGCGATCAGCAGCAGCTGTTACCGGCTGTGTCGTTCTGACGAAGAATAAAATGAAATGTTTGCTTGATAGATTGATGGTACGTCAAAAATTGCTGAAAACTAAGCACAAAACTTTCCTGCGACAGTTACAGTTAGTTATCAATTACCTGAACTTCACCTTCTTTCTCTTGGCCTATTATGAGTGGTTGTACCTGTGTGTTGTGTTGTGCGATATTTATAAAAAAGAATATTTGAAGAGAAGAGCAAAGGTCATAGTCAGATTTTGAAAAGTGACCAAATAGAAGATGGAATTATATTTTTATGAGTGAAATGAAATGCAACGCGATGATATAGTTAGCGGAAGCAACAACAGAGTTATCATATACACACACACAAATGTAACGCTTGTTTGATGATCCGACAGCGCTTCGACTTATTTGATGAGCCGACCGTTACAGTATCCATCTGATTCCTCTCTTCACTGTGACATCACCCATTTTGACGGTATTTTTAACGCATAATAAATTTTTGAATTGTTCACCCGTGTCAGTCCAGTTTAAACTTCTAATGTCCGAATTGGAAATTTCATCATTTTATGATGCGAAAATAAAAATGTTTTAGTGGGCAATAGTATAAGGAAGGTGAAAAAAAAAGATTGGACGAAAACGAGAAAAAGAACAATTAATTTAACTGTTTTCTATTACCATCGACAAAGTTAAAATTTAAAAATCAGTTTTGAATTCAATTCAAAAAGTTGTTATTGGTATTTGATTGAAAAAGATTTTGGAAAATAACTAAACTAAGACTAGTCGGTCGGTGAATTTTTTTTCGCCAAGTTTTATTGATGAAATGTAAAGTTGGACGTTGAAAACATCGATGAGTAATCACAAAGCAGTGAGTTGTTAAGCTGTTCCATTGAAATGAAATATTTTTTTTTCAACGAAATTCAAATTTAAGTGTTTATTTTCGCGCGCACATTATCTTCAAAAGTATTCGAACGACTTTTTCCTTCAACTTCTGATTTCTCCCATTCCTCCTTCCCTTTAATTACTTCTCCTCACTAATGTCTTTTAAGAGAAAGGCATTGCAACTTGTCGGTCTTCTTTTTTAAGGAATTAACAGAATGAAATGAAATTATTCATTTTAACATTTTCCTTACTAAAAAATAGCTCAGTGCTGTTTGCTATTTCCATCTGTCGTTTTCCTTTAGGTATTTTATGACCTTTGCTACCACCGACCGCACACAACGTTTTTTTTCCTCTTTTTTCTTATTTAAATATATGAATATTAGTGAAGTTTTTCTCTGCTTTATCAGATCAGTGAGTTTTAAAGTTGTCAGAGTGAAGTGAGTTGAAATGAAAGATAAGAATTTTATAGTATTTCCTTGGTTTTATCGGTGTGTGTGTGTGTGTGTGTGTATTTATTGCTTAGATTACAACGATCGATTTTTAGCTTTATGTATACTGCAGGGGAGGGGTTGTGGTAAGTGTGGAGGTCAATTGAATGGATTCATTCATAAAGCTAAAAATAAATGCCTTTCATTGAATACCTAACTTTCCTTTTTTTCGCATTGCAATGCTGCGGCTTTTGCCAGAATGCGCTCAAATAGACAGACCATATGCCCTGTATTTGTTATTTTTACCCATTAAGGCGCTTCTGTGTAATTTTTTTTAATATCTCAACAGTAACAGAGAGAGACCACATGTTGGCAGCAAATGAACGCTTCCACAAAACTATGCAACGCATTCTTTTCCTTAAATGAATCTTATCATCGATTGAGGTTAAGGGTTATTAGTGGAAAAGAATTTAATTTAACTTTACTTCCACTTCCATATTTGTTGAATATAAAATTAGAAGTTATGAGGAGATGGATTGGTTGGAGTGAGATGAAGTTGAAGTGAAATAAAATACAATTTCATGAAATGTGCAAGTATTTATTGGGCGAATTAAATTTCTGAACACGTCTTCTTCAAATGTGATGAGAGAACGAAGAAGTAATCGGTGAAAATTTTAAATGATTTGTTATGAACGTTTTGGTAGTGGGAAGTGGAGGACAGAGGAAGAGAGAGTTCACGTAATAAATTAATCATGGATTGTCTCTTTTAATGCTTGCGACAACAAGGAGATGCGAGGAAAATAGGGGAGGGGTGGAAGGTTCTGATTTCTTTTCAGTTTCGTGTGATCGTGTAGCAAGATAAATGTCAAGTGTTTACACCTTAAGACGAGGAACGCGTGCCTCAATGACAGCAGCTCTTTGAAATGTTTCTAATCAGGCGAGATTATCAGTTCATCCTTTTTCATCATCATTTCCCTCATTTGACAATTATCATGAATTATGCTAGTGAAAAAGTTGAAAACTTAGAATTTGTTGTATAAGTTCATTGGGACTGAGGCATACAAAATAGGCCCTTTAAGCTGAGTAACTTATCACTGCTATCATTAATTATTGATGATTATTAATGGCAGCAATAAGTAAGATTGATATGATATTTCGTGAATTTAGTAAGTGAAATGGAAAATACATATTACTCTTTCCATCCATCGTAAATTTTAGAAAGGATTTCATTCTGGCATATTCCGAGTTAACTTATTATTGGAGGAAAACTGTCAGTGAGAGAGGAAAAAGTTGTCGTATGAAAGTAGTGGTGTTTATTTAGTACCACGAGTTGATATGCATATGTTAATGCTATTACGTAGTATATGCTCATCACATTGCTTTATGGGGGGCGTGGGAAAAGGCGGCATTGTAGACTAGGGATCAGCTGATGGATTTGTCAAATCTATTTTGAAATACGGGGTCAATAAAGTTCATCAGGTTTGTACGACAATAATTCGGGTGGTTCTGAAATTGTTTGCTTAATTAATTTTAATTGTTTGATGAGAAAATATGATAAAAGAAGAATGAGAATTTGAGCAAATGGAAACTATTCATTTGAAATAGACGAGGGATTTGAGGATTTTGATGAGAAGAGGATTTGAGGTTTTTAGATCATCAGCTCTACCACCCGTTGCGTT
The DNA here is from genome assembly GCA_013365375.1 of Litomosoides brasiliensis. Lineage (NCBI taxonomy): Eukaryota > Metazoa > Nematoda > Chromadorea > Rhabditida > Onchocercidae > Litomosoides > Litomosoides brasiliensis. Next base: position 122,805 of record JABVXW010000046.1, on the reverse strand, counting down.
TCCTACAATTATTAGTTGCCTCTTCGCGAATCTTATCCTTTAATGATTTCCTTCTAACTTATGCCACTTTCTCATCTAAATTTATTGCAGGAAATGAAGGAAGTAGCGCTTATTAATTACTGAAAATGGAAATTTCAATTTGCTTCTAACATTTTGACAGTTTACTCTCCAATTACATGTTTTTTGGTTTTTTGGTTCGTATGGAAATATGAATTGGTGTAGGGGAAGGTATCGATGAGATGATAATCATTCAAACATTAGCAAATGAGAAGGTACCAAGGATAGACACACTGAAATCATTTCATCATGAAGAAATGCGACAGCTGCTCATCGGCGCTCCCGTCACATCTAATAATTTTGACAGTTAAAATCTTAGACTGCTAGGAGATACAGCGGCAAATATTCCGCCCAACATTTGTTTCATTGATATAGTTTCCTGTGGTAGAATGCGTTAGTTCCAGGCACTGAGCTAGCAACTGCTAACAGAATTTGTCTAAACCATAAAGTTTGAATTTCACAAATTTTAAATTTATCATTTTCATTTGGGGTATGAGGAAATTAATCGCAATCTTCGGTGAAATTGGTCAAAATTTGTTGCTTAAGAGATCAAGAATTGTTACTTAAAACTTTATCACTTTCATTATCTGTAGTAATATGATATGACGATAGCGGTAGGTTACAGAATGCATTATGCGCATTACGAGATACCAAAATAGCATAGCCTAATAATTCTCACGGTCTCCGACTTAGTTTTATTTCTCTGTAGCTCTAAAGAAATAGTTTCAAAGCTGTAATGTCCTTCAGTGCGGTCATCTTTCTACTACAAATGGTAATTGGTGTCGCATGTGTCCCACCGGGAGGGCCGCATGATGGAGTAAGTGATCCGTGAAGGCCTTTCCCTGACTTCTTCGGTGATATTTTGTAAGATTCTCGAGAATGTATAAAGATACGATAATGTGAAATATATGTTAGTGGCACCAGCTATTGGCCCATAAAACGGGGCGTGGTGCTTTTACGGTGTGAAAATTGAAGTGAGGAGAAGAGATGCTCCACCTCCGGTGATTATTTCCATTGCCGTTACCGGTGAATTCCTCCTGGACGTGATCTGTCGTCTTCCACCGCGGTAATGAGAACTGCTCGCCGTATTAGTCTCCTTCGTTACTTATTCGCGCTTCCTTCCCTCCCTCCCCTCTCTCTCAAGTGTCTATATGATTATGCAAAAATTATTGACCAAAGTTACTCCATAAGGCCGAACGATACGGTAGTAGAGTATGTTATGGAAAGTTTATTCTCGCTGTTTATCATCTGAACATGGATTTCTCGGAGAACAGTGATCGGTTGAAGTAGGATTTATCTGCCTAACATTGTTATCTGTTGAGCTGCTTTGATTAGGTAAGATCTATCCGATCCGGATGGTATATTCGTTCCTGTTAAGTATCCCTTCATCTATCATTCGCCAATCCCATATCATCTTGTCTCCAATCCGATGGTTGATTTAATGAATGACTTCCTTTACGAGGCAGTGAAGATCTAACAATTCAACAGCTATCCATACGACTCTTTCTTCCTTTGCCAAATGGTGCAGTTTTGGAGAGACGGAATTTTACAAGTAATATGGATAAATCTTTTTATGAAAAGTTATTCAATTATCGAGGCACTTTATCAGAAAGAGAATTTAGTGAAGTCGCTAGACTTATAGGCCAAGATGAGACATCTACTGAATGTTGCATAGAGCAGCAGCGTGTTTCTTTTACGATTTCAAGGAAAAACGGGAGGCAGCTGTCAATTTCTCTGAATTTTTGTACAACTTCGATTACGATTGGACGAGAAAGACTCTGCTCACTTATTCCTTATATTCTCTTTATTATTTATTTCGGCTTAGCCGGCGAAGCAATGTTGTTGTTTAGGTCTACAAATAGTAAATCATAGATATTAAGTGATAATTTCAAGCAAATTAATCTTCTAATGTTAATCACTGAGAGAGGAGAGGAGGAGGCAGTAGCTGTGTAATTGGACAAGCCAATATCAATAATTCATCTCTGATAACTTGATTGTTTATTGTAGGGATTTCGATATTGAGATCTTATTTTAGATGACATATTGAGATGGTTCATTTTTCTGCCGGAGATGTTGTTGGGGGTGAGAGGTTAGTGGCCATTGTTGCTCTGTGGGATACTGTTTAGCGGACAAGGTACCCCCTACTGCGCTCGAACTCATGCCTTCTCTTCCCGAAAGTGGTTGAAGTATGTAATTGGTACTGACATCGTGCCATGACACTTTATTAAACCAGAATTTCCTGATATTGACGATGGTGAGTGGCGGGAATTCGGGAAGTTTAACTGACTTGAACGTGATGTAACTGTGGTGGTCGTCCGTGCCTTCCAAATTTTTCATGTCCAATTATTTCATTAAAATAAGTATCTAATAAAGAAAATTAATAACTTTTTTTGGAACAGTACAAGAAGTGTACTGTTAATAGTCACTTGCACTCGTAATATACGGGCCTCAAATCAAACATTGAACGAACTTTATATAACCCCTTAATTTTTTTATAGGCACAATGTCTCTACCTTTTTTAACTTTTTCACTCAAAAAATTTGAACAGTATGTGCAATGTAATGCGTAATGTTTCCTGTGGCCATTTATATTAAATCACTGATGAAAGGAATGGGAAATTTTGATTTCTTGTAGTAATCTATAGTTTGACAGAGGTGATAATGACAATGATAAGGATGTTATGTGATGATAGTGACAATGATAGTAGTGATTTAATCAGCCTGGAAAAAAAGTCGTTTATTGTTGTAAGTCACAAATACTTTTCCGTCGTCCGTCCGAAATGAAAAAAAAAGTTTGGTTTGTGCGAGTATCATCAGCACTCACTCACTCATCGATCTCTTTCACATATTTACTGGTTGTGGTTTCGTTTCGTTTCTCTTCAACAGGACTGATCATCGTGTTCGAACCTCCTGATGGATTACTGTTGCACTGTAAAACTTTCATGTTTACTGCAAATCCATTTCATCACTTACGTGTGCTTTGTTTTTCACAAATTTTAATGATTGATGTTTTAGAGTCGGTGAAGTCAGAAAATATGTTTAGCTATTTTATCAATTCTTACCAGTTCAAATGTTACATTTTCTTATCACCACGTGTTTTCTTATACGCTTTTTCATTTTAATATTCAGGTGGTATGGCTGTTTGGACGTTTTTCGTTTCATTCCACTAATTTATTGCAACGATTGTATCATTTGAAAAATGCCACAAATATTCGGTAACTCAGATTAAATTCTCATAAATTATTTATTTAACTCTTTTACAATTACCGCTTATTGTTGTGTGTGATGTGGTAAAAGGTCAGGATGAAGAAGCAATCTTATCGGTTAGCTACTTGAAAATTTTCCACGTGATCGGAGCTTGTCTACAAAAGTGAACAGTGTGGGAGTGTGATGAGGACACTCAAGCCAAGTGCTTGTTGTTAAGCTAACTATTCGAAATAGGACGAAAATGATAGATGAAATTAAAACAGTAAAAGTAGTGAATTTAGCTTTCAGTTATCCTTTTTGACTGGCTCATTGTTTGTCTCACTTACTACATCATTGAAGTTAAAAAATATGATTTCTAATTTTCAAACTTTGGTTGATAAGAAATGCCATTGTAAAATAGACATAGCATGGACGTCGTACAAATTTCCATCTAAAACAATGGACTGAAAAAGTAAATTGGAAGATTGAAGGGTTATTGAATAGCAAATGATCTAAAACAGTGCTGATATCCTGAGACTTATTGCTTTTCAGTGCGACAAAGTTACTTTCAAGAACTCGTTTTCAGTTTATCTTATGAGATGACCATGGAGTATCAAGCGGCAGGCAGGAACAATCAGGTTTGTTGATGTTGATTGCCTTATCGGAGATACTTCTAGGTGTTGTTTGGTTGCGGACCACTTTTTAGTATATGCACTGTTATGTTCCGCTATTTCCAGTGCTCTCGACGAAAGTTTTGCTTTTAAATTAACACGCTGTTCATTCAGTAATTTTGGACCGTGTAGCTAGCGTTCTTGGTTACTTAGTTGGGCGGGATTGGGTAGGCTGAGATTGTTTCTTCTTTGCCTTATCCAACCTCATGAGTTTTACTCTCAGGTCACAGATTAACAACCAATGTTTCAGTACATAGCTTCTGGCTGTTGAATACAGTATTCTCAATTCTCGTATGATTCACTTATATCTAGCAGCTTTACGACGTACCCACAATAAAACGACCGCTTTCATTTCCAGTCATTCTCGACCGGCCATATTTCAGGCAAAAATTCCTGCAGCTAATTTGTTTTTTAATTCCAGTAGAATACCATTTCCCTCACGTAGAGGAGAAGAAGCTGTCCGTCTGAAATCGAAACGAATCTCGGTTTCGACCCATACCTTACGAATGTTTGTGTCTAATTTCTGTTACCATTAAAATCTTGTTTTCCACTAATTATCGTATGTGTTTTCTGTTCATATAGTATTCTATCTTCCGTCATTGTCGTCGCTATAGCATTGTGAAATCTTGTTTTTACATTACCATTTTAATTCGTTGATTTACTATATGATAGATGGCACAGGTGCTCAGATTAGATCTGATTAAATCCTTCCTACTTCTAATTCATTCACTCTTACGCTTCTATTTAGGGCGCAATTTAGGCTTCATTTCTTTTCAATCAAGGAATTATTTATGTTTGAAGATGAAACTTATAATGCAAGTGCAAATGGAAATAATTTGATTGATTTTATTGGCGCTAATGTCTCAAATGTTTTCCCTAAGAAGATGCGTTGGAACTTTTGTTCTGTTGAAGTGTCACTATAAGTACACGTTAAATGCTTCTTAATTGTTTTATGTAAGTGTTTCAATTTCTGATATGTTATTGTGTATGCGTACGTTTGCGCTTGTGCGTGTGTGTATGAATGAATCTTCACCGATTAGGATGATAACTTGTTTCATCAGTAACTTGTTTTCCGAAAATCTTCTATACACTTTTCAGACTTTCAAGCAAAAATTTTGCGAAAGGAAATATTACAGGAGAAAAGAGAGTGATAACATTTCTGTGCTGAACGCTTTATCTCATAACAGGAAATTTTTTAGTAATTTAAAAACAACGCCTTCAATTCAAGCCTGCTGATTAAAATTACATTTTAAAAATTAAAATGTTCACCGATGTTCAGCAAAATTAAATTCGATGACAATTCTTTGTAATTTATTGCATGGAAATAGGTTTTTTACAATAATTCTAGAATTCTATATGGTAGTAGCACTGAAGAGTTCGGAAGTGGAGACCGAATGGAATATTTAGTGTTATCCGATTTCATCAGTTAAAATTAATTATAATTTAAGAACTGTTTTTTGTACAGCAGGGATTTACCACTTCCCGTCCCACCTGACTTATTCATTTTTCCGTATAATAATTAACAACATCGTTTTGTTGCACTTCTCATTTTGGTTCTTCAACACATACCCATACGTTTATTCATCCCTAAACGCAACTGTTTTAGTGCCAGTCTGGTCATCCTGCGAATTCAGTCATTCTTTATTAAGTCAAAATTACTTGACAAGGAGGAAGGATACGATTTAAGATTTAATCGTTGCTTCATTTATTATCAGTTATTGATGTCCGTTTGTAAACATTGTGAAGATCAGTGAAATAGTATCATTGGTTTGATCTCTTCCGTACATCAGCGAAATGTTTCATTTTTATGTCGAAATATTAAGAGACCTGGCAAAGAGAAGGGAATAATTTAAATATCATTTGGAGGAGAACTTGATGTTTACCAGTTAAATATGCAACGAAACACATTTATTTAATTTATTCATTTCTTCCTTCTTTCTTTTTTATCTTTCACAATTCCAACTCAACCCGCGGAAAGTTCCTATACTTTGTCCATTTCATGGAGAAATTCACTTTCTCAGCTATTTTTAAAATACTTCTCCAAGCTTTCTTAATCTTTTTATTTGACAGAGCATATTTCGAACAATGTTAGTGCTGCTTTAAAAAGTTGTCTGAAATTGCGTCATAATTTGACCACTTAGCTACTACCCAGGTGAGGGAAGAAGCGATACGTCAACAATAGCTAGCATTTTTGCTCTGCGACAGTCGTATAGTGATGTGTAATTTTAATTAATGCTTAATTCTACTGCAGGTTTAACAATCTTATTCATTCACTTAATATTCCACAGCAGTGCGCAAGTGAAATATTCCTCTACCACTACTAATTACTATAAATAGTACTAATTGACATTGACGTGACGATGTCATCCGGTAGCCTGATGATGGATAAGCCTTCACCTGCAGTATCATTTTTACCTATTAAAACGGAGTTGCATTTCAACTCGCATGATCAAACAAACCACTTACAGGTATATCTGTAGTTTGCTTCGTAAGTTCAATCTTCAAATTGTGTTGTTCTTATCAAATTAACACTTCCACTCCGTTCGCCAAATTTTTAAGCGAATATAACTGCTAATATTGCTTGTGTTTCTTCATATGGATCGTTTATATTATATTTTAATTGTTTTGGAATTCAAAAGTGTAATTTTGAAGTTTTGAGATGTAATTTTTTCAGAATCTATCACCGATGGAATTAGTGAAGTTGGGACAACATTTTCAGTTGGACATAAATCATCAACAGGCTCAGCAGCATTATTCAGCCGTTCCAACATCAACATCCACATCAAATGGTTGGGATCCTACCGAACATTTTGGCTCATTGAAGGTTTGCTCTTATGAGGTATACACTTCTTCCAACCAAGAAATCCTCATTTTTCCCCCTGATTTGAAGCTTTTTTGAATTGAAAATTATTAAAATTCTTTTTTCAAAATGGGAAATTCAAGTACTTTTTGTTGCATATTTCTCTAACACACCTGAAACTTTCAAATGGATATCAAAAGATCACACAGGTCGCTAAGAACAGTTCAACACCGTACACTGATGCAACAAATTGTAAAAAGTCGAGCAATCATATTAAACGTCCAATGAATGCTTTCATGGTTTGGTCACAGATGGAACGTCGGAAAATTTGTGAAACTTCGCCGGACATGCATAATGCGGAAATTAGCAAAAGAGTTTGACATTTAATTCGATAATTTTAGTTGTGTTAAATATCTAAGGGTTGCTGTATAAATTTCTTACTGGGAAAGTTTAAAAAATGTTGGACTTAAAACATTGTCGTTAGTGCACTTTTATTCCCTACAGTTTCCATCACTTTTCAAGTTTAGCTTGGCTTACAATGGCGTCAGTTATCGGATAGTGAGAAAGCACCTTATATTGCGGAAGCGGAACGATTACGTGTGATGCATATGAAGGAATATCCGGATTACAAGTATAAGCCACGGAAGAAGCCAAAAAAGAATGCAGATGGACAGATCGCTGTGTCTGCAAGTAATTCTTGTCTGGTATCCGGTCAGGCAGTACGACATAATGCCGTTACTTCAACGATTACTGGTGCTGGTCGATCAAAAACGCATAAACGGTAAATTTGATTTGGGGACAATCTTGAACAGTAACCAAACATAAAAGTGAATTCAAAGTAAATCAATTCTTGTTTTATAATTATTTAACAATTCAAATGTGACTGTACCATATGTCCCCCACGTTCTTACAGCGTACTTGGCCTGTCAGTGAATGGTCAAAATGAAACTCATCATCATTTACCATTTTCTGGTAAATCGATGAAGATCGATCATGATGGTATTCGTTATTTGAATTCCACCACAAACGATTTGAAGACATCACCGCTTACAAATATCACTGTAAAACAGGTACATTTCTCCTTCTTTACGTTCAAAATGTTTCGTTTCAAAAAAAGGAGCATAATAAGTATTTTACTTTTGCACAAAATTGATGTGTACCTTTTTTGATTTATGTGAATTTTAAGTACTAACATTTTATTTTGAATTTTCCTTACTATCAAAACACGGAGGATTCTAAATGACAAACTAAATTTACCTGTAGGAAGGATTATTTCAACAGCCTTTCCCATCACCGAATAATTTCATCAACACACCAATGACACCGGAAAGCGGCTTTTACGATGACTTTTACGCATCAGCACAGCACTCCGCCGCTTCAATGTATTCCTCTTCAACAGCCAATATACCATCACAACATCTGTTAATTCCCTGTACAAAAATGGTTGGTTAACTTTTCCTGTAATTATATGTTTCGGTTGTATTGCGAGGAGTACTTCCAACAAATGTAGCAGCTATTGGAAAAAGAACCTGAAATGTTAGTTTTTAAATTTTACGGGATGATTGCAGAGTCATATGGGTGATGTAAATACTTCCTACAGCACAACCAACGGCAGCACATCGTCAGTGATGCATCATCAGCCCATCTCCGCGTACTACCAGCAACCACCACCAACTGGACAATCACCAATTGCCATTCCAAACAACAATGCAGTGATCGCTGATCAGGTATGCAGTCCCTCAGATTATTTCTCTAACCTTTTAGACATAAGAATTTTCCAGTAATTATGTTAATGAAATCTGCCACTTCTCCTGAATTCCTTTTTCGAGCAAAGTTTAATGGTGCAAATTATTGACTAATTGATTTTTGTGATTAGTTGTGGGAATATAAATTTGATGTTGCAGATGCAGTCGATATCAAGACTTTCAGAATAATACTGATCAAATTTTAGGATGAATTGCGTTCGATGTCAAGCGGGTCAAGTAGTGGATATGGAAGTACAGGAACAGTCGTTGATACGGAAACGGCAACAAGTTCGGTCCCAATTATCACTCATGTAATTAATGTACGTTCTCCAGTTTGCTCCATGTCGTACTATCCATCAAGTGGACCCAACACTAGCTCTGATCCATTTATTTCAAACAGTTCAACTCGGCAACCATCTGCGCCACCACCACCGCCACCACTAGCAACACAGTCACAATCAGATGATCCAAATCAGTCGCAGTCTGATGCAGAGCTGCTACCATCGATCAGTGACTTTCAGTTTCCAGCCGCGATGAACGGTATGTGGGGAGCGCCAGTCAATACGGATTTATGGACTGCGACATCAGCGCACACAAATCATCAACTTACGCGAACATCAACAAATTATGATACTTATTGCAATCGCATGTAAAAGAACTAATTTATAGAAATTTTTTTTGAGACGTCAAACCTCAGAAAATACAGAATTTTAGATGAAATATTATGCCCTAAAATAAAAATAAATGAAAGAAGGCGTCGGAATAAGATTTTTATTGTGACAGTTTGAGTATGAAATACTCTTCACTGTACATTGATAGTATTTGTTATCAGAAAATTGCAATGTGCGAAATTTGTCTGCTCAATTTAAGTTGTACTTTTGTTAAGACCATGTCAGATGAGATTGGTTAAGCAGACAATAAACGGTTTTTAAATTTTGCGTTGAATTTTTAACAGTTATTTTTGCCATTATGCTTTCTTCTTCATCTCTCTATTATCTCCACCAACGTCGCATAAATTCACGCTGACCTCGTCTAATAATTTCTTTTTCGCTTTTTTTGTTTAAAATATTCCACACCAATTTCATTTTCATTTTTTCACATCGTTTGATGCTTTCAGTGTACAGTCTTCTAAATGTAATCCTTCAAATGTTTTCAAAACAAATTGTTTTGTTAATATGCTTCGTATGAGTCATTCACTCAATTTCATCATATATTTTTTGGATAAATTTATGGAAATTTTTCACTCCAAAAAAGTAATACAAAATTGCACAATTTTTTTAAACAGTCATTTTCTGAAATTAATAATTTAGTTTGGATTGTTTAATAAATAAAGGAGGAAAATTCTTTGGTCACAAGTACTTAAGTCTCTTTCCTTTATTTTATTCATAAGAAAGAGTTGATCACGCGACGTTACCGGTTTTTTTTAGATTTTTTACAGTTCTTTTTTTGAAATTATTTCAGAATTCTACATGTTGCATGGTTTCACACTTTTGTATGAAAAACATTATTCACTCCTTGGTTACTGTATTGTTCTTACAGATCCGATCGATATACTCGCGTTTTTTCTCTTTGTCGGATAAAAGTATTAATCTCACCGTCTTTGTGTATGATTCGATATTTGCAACAGTTTGTTTTATCAGTTAAATGTTATTAAGCTTGCCATACCGTTATCACTGTTCTTTGGAATAGTGGAAGAGTACGATATGCATCGCTTAATTACTAATTCTATTAATAACAAAAATAAAATGTCACTTTTGGATATGCTTCCTGTAATTGCTGTAAGGATAAGTAATAGCTGTCACAATGGATGAAGTGATTTCATCCACTGTTTCTCCTTTGCGATAAGGTGTTGTTATGATGTTGTTGAATAGATGGCGCATTTTATCTCTCTCTCTCTCTAAAAATTCAGCACTTCATTTGTATGATTTTAATTAAAAAATGAATTTAATCGCTTATTATTTAGAATTTTGTAAAAGTTAAGTAGGTCATATAGCAACGTACAGTTTCAAACCTCCTTTCCCCTTTTTTTGTTTTATTTAATTAATTACTGTTAAAAAATTGATGCGGGAAAATCAGGAAGAATTGATTTATCGGCTATTTCATTTCTCCTGTTGCATGAACATGTACGATTTACAGTTCACGCAGCCTTTTGTTATCACAACTTATATTTTCCGTTTCCTGTCATCCGTTACTGTGTTTGTTAGCATTTTTTTCGGTTTACTGATAGCATTTGGAATAAAATTTTGTCGAGGATAGTTGAAGTGAAAGATGTCAAAGAGTAAGACAATAAGAGGGGTTGGTGGGTTGTGGAAGTGCTTGTATGCACAAATTATCTAAAGTCAATTATTTTTTTTCATTTTGCTATTATACTTAACTTTCCCTCAATTAATCATTTCACATCTGTGATGGGTCATTGAAAATTAAAGGTAAGAAAGATGCGTGCATGTGCTGTTATCAATGAAAGCGGTAAAATTACAACTACCTACGTATCTTCACATAAGACGTCAATACGGCGGAAATAAATACTGATATTTCTTGGATATCGAAAGGGAGGCAAAAAGTTTTCGGGAGAAAAATCGTCGGAAGTTACTTTGGTCTCGTCGCCGTCGCCTTAGTACAATTAGGAGAGGAAGGGACATGCGATATAGCAGGGGGATTCCCGCAGAGTTGCCATTTCTAAATTGATTATGGACACAATGGTGGTGTAGATGAATTTGTGCGGGTTCGTTGTATGGAACAAAACTTGGGAGTAGATGGAAGGATATCTGAGAAATGTACTTCAAGGTCGTCTTTCAGTGTTGTGGCTAATATATTGCCTCTCAGATATTCAGTTCATTGTTAATTTTGAGTCCATTAACCTGCTAACAATTCGTTAATTTCATGTCCAATAGTCGGGTCGACCTTATGACTGTGAAGCAGGCGAGAATATGGATGAAATTTGAAATTCTGATGTAAGTTATATATTGCAAAGACGCATCCTAAATGTTTCTTGCTTGGGTGTATTGGTTATTTCTTCTAAATCTGTCAAGTCTGTTCTTTATTTGCCATTTCAGTGTGTGTACTAAAAATTGATTTGAAAATAAGGAAAACCACAAAAATTCGAAAATAAAGTTTGCTAATTTTAGAATCATTGTTTTTGGTGTAAATTTGACAAATATAAGAAGGTTAGTGGAAGCATTAAGCTTCTTAATAACATATTGGAAATGCATTACTGAGTAATTGGTTAAATTCGTTTGTTGAAATTTTTGTTAAAAATGCAAATTTTCAATTCCCTTTGACAGTCAATTGACCATTTTCAGCGGAAAAAGAAATGTGGTCTTACGCACCATTGGTACAGCTCATGGACATTCATTCATCTCTTCCGATTGCATTATGCTGATGGCGGAGAAGTTAAAAACAAGTTTTCTTCACGTTTGAAGACTGAAGGATAACTGAAAACAGGAACGAGCCCTCTCCTTCATATTTCCAATTTTTTCATACCAAAAAAACTTTTACAGCAAAATTTTTTTTCTTTTTTTACTGCTAGAAATCTTCAAAAAACATCCATCACAAGTACCTCACAGTGTCGCACGTTTCACTGTGTTTCTTACAAATTTAGGATTAGTTGCTAATTAAAAATCCCCAAAGCCTAACAGCTAAATTAGCCTATTTGTAGTCGTTAGGATGAATATTTCACAATTACATCAATTACTGCCTCATTCTATGATGAACTGCCAATGCTCATTATATGGTGACAAACAGTAATGAAAATTATGAAATATTTCCTTAAGCATTGAAACAGTAAATTTCATTTCGGCTAATTTGTTAGATGCTAATTAGTCGCACAAAAATTTGAACTGTCATATGCAAGCATAAAAGATGGTTGAAAACAATTGTCGAAACTGTCATTAATTATGGGAGAAATTGAAAACATTAAATTTCTCAAATGCAGATCCTAACGAGCGAGCGGTAGTATTTTACTTAGTCTTTCTATGATTGCCGGCCGAACAACAGTAGTCAGAATATTTTTTCAAAAATTTTTTGAATACTAATCTTTGAAGGGATGTAATTCCAAGTCTGATGACTTGAATAGAGAAGTTGTTCACTTTTACATTTGAAAAAGCATATTAGATTGAATGAGCTAACCAATGGGGAAATGTGGAGAGGTACTGAGCACGTTTATCTGACTGCATAAGAATATCTCCAGAATTCTTCTCCACACGCTGATCTGATAATTGCTTATCACCCTGTAAATTATCTATTTTGTTGTAATTTACCATCGAGCAGAAGTGGAACAATTCTAGCCCAAGTGATACGGGTCCTTTCGCCACAATATTCCATCGTAAGGTCAGTATCTGTATAACCGATGTAGATAGGTTGAAACAAAAAATCTAAAAGATATGAAATTTCAGAATGTCTTTTTTTAAAGAAAGTTCTGTTGCTTTCAGCAAAAGTATTAAGTCTTTAAATGCAACAGACAACATGAAGTAATCCACAAAACGACCATTGTGGACGACTATGTAAGCAAGAAATAATGGAATATCAGCTAACATTATTTTAGGTACTAAAGTTTTAAACGATATATGCTATTTCCATTTTTATTCAACTTTGAAAAAGAAGCGTTAATCACACTGTGGGCTAATTTACTTCCTTTTACGGTACACAAATGTTTTACTTACCTCTATTACTTAAGTAAGAGTTTGGCCAATTTCTTTTGAGTAATTTATATTCGTCTGAATTTGTATATTTCTAAGATCAATTCAACAAATCATTGGGAATGATAGTTTGGAAGGGATGAAAGAAGTGGAAGGAAATTTTGAAAAGTCGGAAAAGAGTGGAAAATGCTATTAGCTGCTTGATTGATATGTGAAAATTCCAAGTGACTCGAGAGGAGATGTACTTTTTTGTGAGAAAAAAAATGTTTTCTCTTTTTTCAATAACAAATATATTAGGAAATCACAAAGGGACAAACTTAAATGACTAATCAGTCACTACCATTGTTCTCTGATTTTTTTTAATTTAAAACGAAATTTCTCATTACCACTACAACGGTATGGGATTTAGGGTTGTTTGCGCATGATGAAGCAGGCAATCGCGCAGTGCTGGAAGATGAGAGTGATCAATCTTCGACCATTCACTTAGATTTGTGAATGGATGAATGAGAGAGATATTTGAGTGGAAGAATTATTTCCTGAAGAGGATCGAGGAGTGAATTTACAATTAGCTAGATGAACTTTGACCTGGTGGAATTGTTTATAGATAACCAATCATCTGGCTCATCATAACTGCAATGATTTGACATAATCGTTTTTTGGTTTGCGCAATACTGAAACGCAAAAGCAAGCAAGAAAGTGTCTTTTTTTGCGATATGTAAACAGATTAGTTTTGGCTTCAATTGTTTCTTCACGCCTTCTTGCGTTTATTTAGTGAGAGGGAATGAACAAAACGCACACGATGGATTGATTGGACTGAACTTTGACCTGATAGTTTGAAATAAAATTTGTTTAGTTGCTGCTTTTTGAGGATATATTTTCAAACTGTAAATTGGGCATTCTTAACTAATTATCACTGCAAGAGCAGAAGAACTGTGCTGTTATGTATGTTTCCTTTATCAAAGGAACAATTATCAGTTATCAGTGCAATTATCAGTACGGAAATTCATTTTATCTCATTTTCCAATCTAAATTACATTGACCATGTAATGTATAATTGGACAGTGAATTTACAAACGAACCATAAATGCAACGATATGAATTTGAATGTTTTGTTTATGAAATTTGTTTATAATGAAATTGAACAGTATGCGTTGTGTTGATTGATTGACAGGTTGATCCAATTGGAAGTGATACTGTCTGGTGTGATCTGACGTATCTGAATTCTACCAACTAACCGTAGAGCTTTTAAGATGTCAGAAAAATATTCCAATTTCCTGATTACGTCATTAACAGTGCAATAATATGCCAATCATGGACGTGTAAGATCTCGTTTTTACTGACATTTTCATCACAGCAATTAACTTCTCTCCGAAGATTTTGAAATTATATCAATGATTTCCACGCATACATTTCCTACTGCAACATCAATCATTACAGTAATTATTAGAAAAAAAGCGCAATTTGGTAAATTTTATTTCATTTTTTCGATAGGCAAATTTGATCGGTTCCTTAAGTGACGGAAAAAAGGATTTGGTTTAATTTCATCAAAATGTGAAACAATACTGAATGTAACAGGTATTATATGCTAAAGCAAAAAGATAGATTGTCAATGTTCCCTTCTCTCTCCTACCTTATTGGTTTGATATTTTAAGTAATAATAAAAATTAAATTTCCAACATCAAGCAAAACTAATTTGCAACAGTTAGTCTGCTTGGTACCATACAAACACCAGGCTAGGCTAACAGCAAAACAAAAACAAAACCAAAAAAATACAGTTTTCTTTTGTTTCTTTCCTTCAGAAAGTACGTAAAGAAAAATGTACAGGAAGCACTACTGAATTGATTTTTTTGTAAGTAACATGTCAATCGGATTCGTTTTTTTCTTTTTTACTATACGTTGTTGAAAATTGTTACGGTGAAAAAGAGTTGGAGAGAGATTGAAAAAAAAGCGCCGCTCTATGATTAACAGCCATTTGCGGTACATTCTCACACCCCCATACCTTTCCATCACCTCCCTGACAGAAATGGGTAAGGTATCTTTTTTCCCGTCCATACAGCAAAAAAACGGATCAATTTCAAAACCTCAAGACCACAAAAAAAACGAAAAAATGTCATTAATTAAACATGCGAAATATTGGAATATAAGAAAACTCACTGATGAGAGGGAGCGTATCATAAAATCGAAACTTAACTTTGAAAAGCTTAAGAAATCAAAATGGTTAGCTTTCTTTTCCTCTCTTTGAAATGTATGAAGAAACTGTGATAAAATGATATATTAATAAACTGATTGATTGATAAATTCCAACTGAAATGAAATTCTATCCAATCGTTTCTTTTCCCCAATACAATTTCAACGATTGATATAAGTGCTTTTTCGGGAAGCGCAACTGTAACTGTAATATAAGATACTAAAAGTTGAGATATAATTTTAAAGGTCTCAATGTCACAATTCACGTGCACCATAACTGAACACCTAATAGCATTAGAGATTTGTTACCGATCAACACGAAGTTATCTCACCTAAATTATTCACAATTTACTAAATCATCTTTTTTCATCAATTCTCAGACATTTTCGTGTGCAAACTGTGCACTTCCTGTCAACGTTTATGAAAAGGAACGCTTTTGGACAGACTTTCCAGAGTGCTAAATTTTAATTTTATGTATAGAAGCGTGGGACAAGTGTTTTCGTAATGCGACCAAAACAATAACGTGAACGAGGAAGTAGAATTTCGCTACGAGATGTGTTTTTTTGAAATATTTGCTCGGTTGGTTTATGTATGAGCGGCGAAAAGGAAGCCTTGGGTTTGGCTCTTTTTGGGGCTCATTCTCTGTGCTCCTTTTCTGTCTTTCTTCTTTTTCCCTTTGTCATTTTTTCTCCCTTCTGCCCTCTCTCTCAGTCTCTCCCTATCTCCGTTCACCTTTCGAGTTATCTGCTGCTCATCGCACCGTTACACATTTTAGCCGAAACTGAAGAACACACTTCTTTCATGATCAGCCACCTGAAGATGAATGAAGTTAACTGACCGAAATTAAAATAATGAGATCAAATTTAAAGCGTGGAAACTGATTTTAAATATTTCTTCGATATGATTTCTTTTCAATAATTATTTGTTTTCGTATGCCATATTGTAGTTTCGCCTGGCGAACAATTGAAATACGAGTAATTGGAACTCTCTCACATACAAATTGGCAATGACCAGATGGCCGTTGAGCAGAAGATTATTTCCTGCTATTGAATGTGTAAAAGCTAATGGTTCAAGTTCAAATGTCTTCGGATCTCTTTCGGCAGAAAGTGTAAACCTCAAAACTGTGGACGAAACAACGAAGACAGCAGTCTTGATGTTACATCATGGGCAGCCAAGAACACCGTATTATGCCACCAAGCATTTGGCTAAAGGCGCTCATTACTACTACAAATTACCTCTCTGGCTTACTTCGTATGTGTGTTTTATTTTTTTTTAACTTTATTTTCATAAAGTACTGATATCTTTATTAGAACCGATTAATGCATGAAATGCGCGGTACATAGTACTACATTTCATCTATGTTGCTCAATTCGATCGCTGTCAGCGGTAGGATGACTTCGTATACCTTTTAATATGTTAGCTGTTTTTTTGCACGTTATTCATCTTAACAGAGAAAGAAAGAAGAAATTGATTTGAAAGATTATTTCTTTCCCATTCGAAATTTGAAAACATTGTTTTAAAAATCATTTATTTCAAAGACGTGTGATACGATTGTGTTGGCCACTGGCGAAGAAAGTTAACTTTTGCGTTGACGATTACAAATATAGTGAGAACCTTTCACATCTTATTAGTACATATTCGAAAGTAATACAAGAATATTTGAATGAATTAGTTCCGGAACATCGGTCATTTCATTGCACCCATGCATTCCTTTACGACGAACCAACTATCCCGAAAGCTATCAGTGAATTGATAAGGTAATTTCAACTTATAATAAATAAGATGGTGTTTCCCCACAAAAATGTATCTAGCAACATTAACGCTTGATTTTGCTTCTGTTTTCTCAACTTTTCAGTTAGATAAAGCTTTTCCTTAATTTGTTTTAGATGAATTTGGAAATTTTAGTGCTTTTGAAGTATCATGTAATTGATGATATTGTTGTTTTTAGGCAAGGTATGCAACGGTTAATTTTATTACCACTGTATCCACATTATTCTTGTTTTCAAACTGGAACAATGTTAAATATTGCCGTCAAAGCTCTCGATGAACAAACAAAACCGCTCTCAGAAAATGGTATACACTTAATGGATTATAGAATCAGAACTATGTCCCATGTGTCGTTTCGTTGTAGTACGATTGACCGGTGGAGTAATCATCCAGCTGTTGTCGATGTGAGTTGGTTAAAGATCAGAGATTTAGAGACTCACTTTTTTGGATTAGCGTTAATTTACTTAATTCATAGAATGGTTTTGTTCCAATTACATGTAAGTCTGTGTATCTTAATCTTTTTCTTGAGTCATACTCATTCCCTTTACGCTGTTATGACATTTATTTGAGAAAAGGAAGAGCAGGAGTATTGAATTTTGGGACGCTTTGACTTCAACGAGGCTTCTCGAAAGTCTCGAACAGTGTTTAATAAATAAATATGAGACTTCCAAGAAACATGACAAAAAGGCAACTATAATGGCTTTTAACAAATCCTTTGAAGTTTATTGATCCACATCGTGAAAAGCGTACTAATTTTTCCTCACAATTTAGTTCTGGTATAATTTGCTTTGTGCTGAACTGAAAGATCACGACAGCTTACTTTTTGTCGCGCCACAAACGGTTTATTTTCGAACTTTTTCTTTTATTATAAATTTGCAACTTTTTTCATTTTTCTGTGGTGATTTATTTTCTGTTGTTATTTAGTTTAAGTCTTGCCGACACATGAATTTTAGCCATAAAAAAGACTAAAAATCTGACCTTACTATATTGAATTTATGAATGTCATAAATGTCACGAATTTATGAATGTCGAAGCTTTACATGAAGTGAGAAATAAATACAGAACCATTTAATTTTTCGGCGATCTGTTCGGAAACTTAGTAAATTCACATTTTGTGACTGATTATTATGCGTTGTTTGGTTAACTAGCTATTAAAATTTTAATAGTATTGCTCTCAGGCTTACATACTGTATTTTAGCGTGGTTACAACTCTTCTGGCTACGTACGAGAAGTTTGGGCAACTTGTTATCGTTTAATGGAACATTTGAATGAAGCTGTCCCCTGGAAACTTGCATGGTTTAGCGGCTGGGACCAGTGGCCGACAACAACATTGGAAAGTATTAAATTACAATTATATTTCTTGAAAAGGGAGAAACGATATCGCACTTTAGTTGTTCCTATTGCATCAATCATGCCTTCTTTCGAAAGCGAAACATTACTTCCATATATGTTACAAAATGAGGTAAGCTGATTGTATTCACACCTAATCCAATTACTATTCATAAATTGCTTGCATTAGACGAATACTTTTATTTAACTGTTAAAAATGTAGATCAACATGACTTCACGGATACCAACTTTTGATTTTTTGATCTTATTGTTTTATATATCTGAACCCATTGGTTTCAGATTTCTTTAGCGGAGGGACGGATTTTCTAACAGTAATTTGTTTGGATTTCCCTCCTACTTTTTGGTTCATTACCGTAAGGAATCTTTAGTTTAACATTAATATGTTGTAGTAAATGGAGTTTCTCTTTTATAAATTTATTAAAATTCTCAATTTTTGCAATTTTCGTAATTTCTCCTATTTGCAGGGTGTCGACTTACTTTCCCCGCCTGCATTCTCACCAGTTTTGGCACATGGCTTTGCAGAACTGATTAAGAATCATTTGATGGGTCGTAGACCATCATCACAGCTGTCATATCGTTGTAAATTCTGCTTCAGCTCACGTTGTTTACTTCGAGAAGCAATGCTAGCATCAAAAGAAATGCACCCTAATGAAATGTTTTTAGGAAATACTTTAGGGAATGAAAAGATAATTCAGCAGCAAGAAAGGCTACAAATTTCAGCTTAAAAATATCAGGGTATTTAGACAAAAACTATATCTGTCAGAGTTCATTCTTTTTGTTGCTGAAAGTTGCCGATTCGTCGAGTCTTAAATAGTGTTTCCAGTCTCCGTATTATGTACCATAGGTCACGTCTGCCGTATGTTAACGTGTTAGTTGTATACTACACACTGCTAGACTTCAAATATAATGGATTTCATGAAGTGATAGTATTTGATTAACACTATTTTGCTCTTTCATGTCCTTAATATTTATTTGTGAATAGCTGTGTAAATTTGAAATGAATTCGTAAGCATTATTTAGGTAAGTTAATAAATATTTAATAATTAAATTGTTATGGAATATGTCTACTATTAAGATCGCAACGTTCTGCTTTGAGTTCCTTGAGCTATAGTTCAAATGTCCGTATCGGTGTGGCGCGAAAACGTCTATATGTGAGATTTGTTAGGATGAATACAGGTGTCGAAAAATAAACGGTGATGCATATTGGAACTCCCTAACTTCTCATGGGACTTGGTGGCCACTTTGTCCCGTGCGAACGTAATCAGTTTCGATTTCAAGTAGTAAAAAAGTCCACTTGGGACTGTTGAGCCATTATTTTTGGTCCCTGTTTGCCCTTATTCATTGCAAACTTGGTATAAGTCATTACGTCACATAAAATTTGGTCCTGCAAAGCTTTGATAGGAACCCAAGGGGAAACCATAACACCCTGGGAGAAAGTGTAGTTCTGTTCACTCTATATGTGAACTTTTCAAGATTTTTTCTCCTGTGACTATTGTAAAGCTGATCGCGTTTGTTACTGCTTGTGTTTTGTTCTTTTATCCCTGTCTCCGAGTACTAAAGATTGATCGCTTCACTGTTTTTTACTACATTTGTTTCAGTTCCAACTAAAGCTTGAAAAGCAGAGGGTGGGGGGCGTCAGAATCTGCTGCAAGTACAATCTGCAACACCAACTATAATTTCTGAAGTGGTCCATCTCAATAACCGAATTTCGAGTGCTATGGGATCATTTAGAACGATGGAACAACTGGGATAACATTCTTCAAAGTTAGAAGATGAAGTAAGCGGCAAAGATCGGGAAAGTAACTGCACAAATAAGTCGGTGGGAAAGGTCGTTGGAGAAATAATTTCCAGCGATAGGAGACGGAACCATCCTGCACGACTCCTCAGTACATTCACGATGCATCACCACTGCGTGCTGACACAGGTTAGTAAGCCTCTTCAAAAAAGCACGGCCAAACAAGGCGTACCCACCGAATTTCTGCATAATCCATGTGGTGGCGCATTATGATGAAAATGTCAGTCCCTTCTGTTATCCACTAGTCATGTCAATAGGGAGATTTGACCTGTGAGTGGCCCTCGTAATCTTTGACCTTCCCTCTTTCTCTCGCAGATGGTCCCTTTTCTGTGCACAAACTTACCACATTATCTATCGTCAATTATGAGGCTGAACGCAACAAGTTGGCTCAATGCCAAAAGTCTTCACATTGCAAACTGAAGAGAACGTCTAGACGGCGGACGCCTGATTGTGGCGTCTGTGGCATGCGTGTGTATGTGTGTATGCCTGTGAGTGGGCGTGTATCGATCGGCGTGGGTGGGAGTGTCATGCGGTGGTACAGCCGTCTATCCGTCTGTGGGGGATTCATCGAGGGGAGCGGAAGGGATGCTTCCTACAATTGTGAATGAACAGATAAAAATAAGTGTCCCTGAACAGGTCAATCCGTGGGTCGTCTACATATTCGTAGTATCTTTGCTCCTCCTGTTTGTCCCTTCTTATTTTCGCTTCTCTGCTGTCACACTCACTATAAGGTCATCGATCCTGTTGGCCACTGCCTTCTTAGTTTGTCGCTTGTGAGGGACATCCATCACGTCATTTCTTTATGGCCACCATACTTTCATTTTCTTCGCTATATTTTTGTTTTGCTTATAAAACTGCTCTATCGATTACTTTATTGATAAGTTAATTGAGAGTGAGTATCGATGTTCATATTTTTCCTTATAGAGTATGGTTATGCCATTGTGAACGAAAGATCGGTCTTTTCGATAATTTCTAGTGTGGCGACAGTGCCCATTTCGGCAGTAAACCCCTTCCATTGGCATCTTTGATCTTTGATGTATTGATGGTGAAAAATTTTGAGCAATACTGAGACTTTATATCCTCCGTGATTTACTTCCACAACTTTATGCTGACCTCTTCTTTCTAATTTACGCAAACGGAATCTACGGAGATAAGTTTCTGCACATAACTAATTTACTTAAGATACTCATTTGGAAGAGCTTGTCATAAAAACGGCTAGTAAGTCAGGCTTACGGGTAAGAAATTAAAGGAAATGTATGTGTACGTATTTTTGATTGGCATGAGCAAAGTTGTGTCCACAGTGTCCGAGCTTTCTGGATTACCGAACTTGCAAGGAATGCACAGAAAGAATAATTAAATAGAGTTGAGTAAAAAGAGTGTGAGAAAGATTCAAAAAATTCATAGCGCTTTTATGGAAGATTCGGGTGGTGAATTAATTTCCCTTGCAGTTCTACAATTCAGGCTTTTGGAAGGTAAAGCTTACTGAAATTGTAGTTAACCAACAGAGGCATTGAATGAACCTGAAAGATAGAAAAGATATTTTTCGGTAAAGAACCACTTCTATAAATACTTGTGATATGCTGAGGCTTTATTTAACTTAGATGTGGTCAGTGAGCTATAATGAGCAACTTATTATTATACTTGATTATATTGGCATTAGCATTATTAAGGTTGGTGTAGGACGTATGGTAATAATGAGTGGTTCTAAGTGTTGAACGAAACATCACAGAATCAGGGACTCAGAAATTTGTCACATTTACGGTAATTTATCATTATGTACATGTGAAGAATGTAGTGATAAGTGATGTTACTTCTAATATCCCCACATTGAGCAAGAAGTGGTGGCTCAGTGTTGTGATATAACTGTAGGAGAGGATGGGGGAGTTGTGAAGTGTAGTCAATTCCAGGGTTTTACAGATGAATTTTGCTCCGCAACATATTTTTTTAACGCTCTGCGTCCCAGTTGTTTTGTGAAGAACCAGCAGCAACAGCAGCAGCAGCAGCAGCAGTAGTAGTAGTAGTAGTAGTGTAGTAGTAACAACAACCGGTACCCTTTTTGCATTTTGCGCTTTCGCTTAGACAATCGCTGTATAAAATAACCCTTATTTTGTAGATCTGGCTTTAAATGCAGTAGGAATTCGATTAATTTACTACTGAATGTAATTTCTTTTGGTTTGCTGTCTACAGTACCCAGTTTGTGGACTACCGTTTACCGCTACAGGAGAAATTCGTGGTTATACTTCCTTTTACATTTGTGTTGACCGTGATATGAACGCGCAGTACGTTTCATTAATACGTTGCAATCATGATCTGTAATAGAAAGATGCTAAGAAAAGAATGATGTCATTGTGGAGACCAAGAACTCTTTAAAATTAGTTCAACAATTTAACAATTTCGATACGGTTGCATACCATATAAGATCTCGTTTGTTGGGAACATAGAAATCAGCCGGCTGCTGTTCAAGTTTTGCAATGTTACGAAAATAAATGATTGTGGGGTAGCGCAAACGCTGTTTGACAGTTGATTCCTTCATTATTGAATAGTGAGTGAATTATGACCGGATGGATCAATGAATAGATTGATTAGACCGCATCTGTCCGGGACTAGTCTCTGCTGTTATTCATTGCTTTTATATGCGTTATAGTTGATTCGTTTATGGTGTAAAAGTATGTATCGCAGTTTTTTTTTGGAATTTGTGTTCACAAAGTCCAAATTGAGTCATACAGGATTTTACTTATTAGATTTAGATTTGCTGTGTATTTAATTGCATGGAGAGATCGAATTGAAATATGTAAAGTGGCGCAGGAATCATAGTTTATTTGGAGTATAATTATACCTGCTCCGGCCGCATTTTTATTTTTATTAGCAAAAATAACGACATTCTCCCTGTTACTCCCGTTTAATAGAAAAGAGAAGAAATGGAACGAACTATATCATTATTCACGGTACATCTTTGAGATTAATAAAAGTTTTTTGCAACATTTGTTGCATTCTGTTCCTGCGCTCTGAACAGCGCTGTTTAATTAGTAATGTACCGTAATGTTTGTGCAACTGTCGCTGCATTGTGAAAGTGATGGTTTGACGGATCAAATTTTACACAAATTATTTCGCTCTCCTTGACAATAATGTTGTGCTCTATGAAATTCATAAAATTTCTTGTATTTCAGGACTGACATCACTTATAAGCACATCTGGAAAGTGATTTGACGGCGAGAAGTTATACGCACTTGACCTCATACAGTTCTTTACCTGAACAGTTGAATTAGACTCGTTGGCAACTATTACGATTGCAGAAAAAAACATTATAAGAACTTGAGTCATTACAGGTCTCCTATTAAATTCCTAATCTGATTTTGTCTTCGAGTCGAGCACTTGTGCTCAGCATTTAAACCGACAAAATCGTGCTGTCGCGGAAACTTCTGAATCATTGAAACAGTCAAGTTGAATCGTCTCTGTATATTGCTTAAGCCGTATGATCGGCACAGTCTTGAAAGCTGCTCAGCAGTTTCTTGTACTGGAAGCTGCATAGCAGCACTAGCAACAGCGCTTTACTGTAGTGCTGTAGCAAAACGTTCTCGAGAAGCAGGAGGTGAAATAAAGAACCTAAGCATTTGCAATTACGACGGTTGTTTAACGACTAGTATCGTTATCATGAATTCTGCGAATTCAACGAATGTTGGTTCCACCGTCACATTGCATTCAACTGACACGCCAGCCAAACATGATCATGATATAAAAGGTGGCAGTAATAGCAAGGATAGTGATTCCGAAGGAGAAGGAGCTGAAGAGGTTTGTTTGAAAAAAGTCTTAAAAATTACGAATTAATAGCACAACTTTGTAGATTAATATCTATAAGGTTTATTATGCTGTCAAATTTCTTCTTTTTTTGGAGATCTTCAGTTTGTTGATCGTCGTTGCTCTTCTGAAAATGATGGACAAACATTCGTGTAGTTTCGTCTCACTACCATTCAGTATCTTTCATCTGAAATTCTTGGGAAGTAAGCTCCATGCGCGGGTTTTATGGGCGGGTTTACCATGCCCACCCTTGATCATCCATCGTTGGACTTGTTTTAACTAATGTGCGTCAGTTGTTGTTGGGAAGTATATCCGTACCTGTAGGCATGTCTTTGGATACTCATTTGTATTTCAATAATGGTGAGGTCAGTTTACTTTTGTAGTAATGGATTTTATAAGCTTTGTATATTTAGTAGTCATTATTGGATAATGATTGGAATAAACAGTATATTGAATAGTGATGTCTCTACTTTATTCTTGATTTTCAAATCCTTCATAAATTCTTCGTTGAAGGATTCAGCCTGAGATTTTATGTCGTGAAAAGTAGCCGCATCGATTTTTGCTGTGCATGTGTAATATTTAATCAACTCCTCCAGCAGTTGATTACTTTTGCTTATCATCATTACAATACGCTTACGGTCTTTTGTAGTTTTAGTGCAAAAAGGTGCATTATACACCTTCCTATTCTGTTTTCTGCAATACAGATGAAATAAGAAATTTACATCCGTTTCATTTTGGTTCTTATGCGTGAGTCACGTTTTTCTAGATCTTAGAGGAAAGCCCGTGCAAAAGGTGGAGTAAACGGCGTGAGCAAGTGAAACAGCGTAACGTTCCTGGGATAGATTACGCTTATTTAGCAATGGACAATGAAACAGGTAACGAGGTGGTGTGGAATGAGGTGCTATTTTCTGAACGCAGAAATTTTCGTTCACAAGAAGAACACATAAATGCAGTTTTCGACAAGTTGACTCATCTCGTGCATACGAATCTCGTCAAATTCCATAAATACTGGACAGATTCGAAATCTGACAAACCAAGGGTTTGTTTAGATTCAAATTTTTGATGCGTCATGACGATTTGAAATCTTCCAACCTTTCTCGAGCATGAATTTTGAGACAAAGAGGTCTTATTGGTACCTAATGCTTTCACCTCACTGTTTAGGTGAATGTATTCAAGATTTAAGAAAGGATAAGAAAATTCTTGGTCTTGGTTTTAAATTCCGAACCTATGGTGGGAGGTTTGCGTCAAAAATAAATTCCGCGGGTCAATATTTATAGGTTGACATGTTGCTTGTAATAAATGCTACTCGCTAATATAATAATAATAGTATTGTTTTGTGCCAAAATAATGCAAGGTGCCTTTTTTCAATAATTTCAAATTTCGTTAGGCCTTTAAATTCCTGAGATTCTATATATCAGTTTTCTTTGTATTGGTTCAGATAATATTCATAACGGAATACATGTCATCGGGTTCATTGGCACGATTCTTACAACGTACTCGCAAATCTGGAGCTACCTTAAATTTAAAGGTTGAGTATGTTTCTGCTTTGATTTAAAATAAATATCGTTTACACTTTTCTTACTCGATTTGCGTATCATCTCTCTTCCTCTACTTAAATCCGGATTTTTTCCGACTTTTTCTTCATTCGGTATTCATAGCTTTTTTAAAATATCGCGTTATCTACTCTAAATGATTCATTTCCAGGCCTGGAAAAAATGGACTACGCAAATCCTCTCTGCTTTGAATTATTTACACTCGTGCAATCCTCCAGTTGTTCACGCAAATCTTACTTGCAACACGATGTTTATTCAGCATAATGGTTTGATCAAAATCGGTTGTGGTGAGATACTCAAATCACTTTAATTTTTCTGATAATTTTCTGGTCTTTAACATACGAACGAACTAAACAGGTTATCGTAATGGGATTGGTTTGTTTGTTTAGTAAACAATGTTAAAAAAACGATATGGCGAATTTCACTTCAATTTTGAATACATATCTGCAATTTTCTTTTAGTCGCTCCAACTGCAATTCAACATCATGTGAAGACGTTTCAAGAAAATATCAGAAATATGCATTACATTGCGCCTGAATATGAACGTAAGCTTTCCTGTGAAGAATCGTGTATTGTTAGGGAAATTGTAATCAAGATTGCAATTTTCGTTGTGGCCTCGTGATAAAAGTTGGGGTCTCTTGTTGTTAATTCTTTCTCTATGGGGTCTGCGGAATAAATTTTTGTTTTTTCAGATACGGATACCATTTCCTCTACCAAAAGCGTCGTTTGCAGTTTTGATTACTCCTGATTTTTTTTTTAATTTTTAATAGTTTGATTCCAGATTGTAATGCTGTAGCTCCGCCAGCTGACATCTATTCCTTTGGAATATGTGCGCTAGAGGCAAGTTTAATCTCGAATATGAGCTTAAGTATTGGGCAGTGTAAGTTCTGACCACAAAAAGGCTTGAACCGGAGGCTGAGTTATTCGCCTTAGGTTTCAGACTTGTATTTTCTCTAACATATACTTTGAAGTCTCTTCAACCTTTGTTAGTCTTTTCAGATGGCTTTACCGATGGGTTTATGCGGCTCTTCAAATGGTACTGAAACAAGTGTCGTTTCACAAGAAATGGTTAGGAGAGGATTGGAATCTTTGGAAGATCCAATGCAAAAAGTGAGAACTTAACCCTGTTAATAACTTTTTTTGGTTTAAATATTAGCTGTTGTGGTTCATGTTGATCAATATCTAGAGCTGTACGTCATATTGAAAGAATTCTGGATGCATCCGTTTCAAAAGATTTTCAAGCACTTGTTATGAAAAAGGCACTCCCATTCAATATTTTGTTTGTTCTTGAGTGTGGAATATTTCAGGATTTTATTGAGAGCTGTTTGAATCAAGACCCATCTAAAAGGCCTACTGCTCGCGACTTATTGTTCCATACTATTCTGCTTGAGGTAGTCGTTGTATTTGCTTTTTTATGCTTTCTTTTTAATGGTTTAAGTAAAAGTAAGACACACTTTGGTTGTGGCTTGGCGAGTCACTTAGGCCAATATGGCAACAGTTTATCAAAACACTTAACAAAAATTTAGAGAAAAAAAACTTCTAAATGATATCTTCGTATCTGACTCAGGTGCATTCTTTAAAATTATTGGCTGCTCACTGTATTGTCTCATCGAAATTGAATGATAGTTTAAACGAAGAAGATCTGCATGTAGAGGATCCGAATCGTATTGCAGCGACATCAGAATTCTGCGAAATGGCTTATAACCAGGTCCCATCTTTCCAGGTATTGTTTTATCAGAATGTAATATGACATGATGCTTTTTTTATAGTTATGGTTTATTGATTTGAACTGATAGGTAGTTTATATATAAAATAGTGTTACAGATAACATTGTCATCGCCAATTGTTTTCAAAAAGCAAACATAAAGTTATATTTTGGTCCATTAATTATACTTGTAGCAAACCATGAATTTCAGATAGATCTGGAAAAGTTTTTGGAAGATGTTAGCAATGGGATATACCCACTCATAGCGTTTACGCCTCTTCCTCATCAACAAAAAATGACGGCTTCAACATCTTCATCCGCTATAGTTGGCGAGCAGCAACATGGTACTTGGATAGCTTTTCTAAAAATGTGACGACTTCTTTTTAATTAAATGTCAATATTCTAGTAAATAACTGCTGCTCTAAAAGTTGGTGGCATTTGCAGAAGATCGCGGGTCGGATGGTGACAAACCGGAACCGACACCCTCCCCTCCAACAGATTCACCGGTGGAATACAAAGAAAGCAGGTCAATCATCAAATGCACAGTTACACTTAACGGTAATCTCAAATTTATTATAGGAGAATGTTTTGAATTTCACTTTCTTTTTATGTTCAAGTCAAACACGATCATTACAGTCTGAAATCAAAAATGGGTAAGTTTAGTTTGTATGTAGTTGTTTCTGTATGATAAGCATGGTACTTTGCAGGGTCACTATTAACATTAATTGTTCAGTTAGATGATATGATGAACCGGCAGTTGACAGCCAGAATAACTGAAAATGATAGCGCAAGCGTATTAGCAGCGGAATTAGTGCAACATGGTTTGATAGCTGAGGTACGTAGATATTTTTTTCTCGTTTAAAAAGACTTCGTTCTTATTAATCTTTCCGTCACTTCTTAATGGTTTCCTGAAAAATGAAGTTTAATGTTCATTTTTTGTATTCTTAAAAAGTTTGCAGAGCGATGAGACGAGAGTGGAACAAGCATTTGCAAAAGCTCTTGCAAAAGACAAAACTGATAGTGCTTTAACGGATGAGAAAATAGGTCAAGAAGCATCTACATCGACGTTATGATTAGAAAGCTTGTATTTTTTTTCGCGTATTCATACCAAATTGCACTTCTTGGATATGCTTTTATAAGCAGCTAGAAAATAAGCGTGTAGATGTCGTGACTGTACGTACTATTTTTCCAATGTTTTATATTTTGAGTTCATAATTCCTGAGAACTTGCGAACTTGTGCAAATTTCGTCTAGTTTAACTGTCTCTAAAACCCTTTTAAATCTGATTTTTACTTAAACTAAAGAGTGAAATTTATAGGTGCTGTATCAAATTCCTATTATTGATATTAAGGCTTTGGAATTATGGAATGATTTCAGTAAGGGAACTTTGCTCATATATATATATATATATATATATATATATATATATATATATATATATAACTTATTCGTATATACTTTGTTACAGGAAGCATTTTTTGTTTCGAATACCGTTTCGGCATAGTTCTACCCAGAGAAGCTCATTTACTTAGGAATTAGGAATTACTTCTTTGTTGGTGGATGTGCTGAAAGTGATTACTGATTGAAGTTTTCAAAAGTGCTTGCTTACTCTGTATAAGGGATGCAAACATGTTAGGTGCACTTTTGGTGGACCATTTCCGCACTGCTATCTTTAACGTTTATTGTTTGCTTTTATGAAAATATCTTGAATGAGTAAGAAGTTAGTGGAAGTTGTAACTATCGCTTACTGTATACGTTGTATTGAGCATCATTTTCCACACTACTGTTCAGTAGCGGATGCACTGACAAGTATCGAGTAATATCTGGGAAAATCACCTCAACGATTTTATGAAATAACCGATCATTGTTCGTAACTTCAATAATGTCTTTGCTTCTTACAGATACCCGCTACTGGTCACTGTGTTTATTAATTCCATAGGGAAATTGTTTGTATTATGGGATGAGAGTAAATAAATGTAAATTTTGTTTCCAACATGCTCAGAACTATTGTCGGTAATGATTCTGGCGATTGCAGTTCGTTTGATCCTATCCCAGAATTTGTTCTAGACTGAAACCAAGCGGGGTGCTCGACTCGTTTCAAGAACATGGTATCGTCGAAAGCCAGGCGAAAGAAGTTATCTCGTGTGATATGGGTCCCATTTTAATCTAGAGTTTCGTGAAGTTGATGCTTTAGAGGTGAGGAATGGAAGTCGTCGTTAGATTTAGTTCTGTTGCTGTGACATAGCTTTCCTCTGGATTTTTCACGGTGTAGGATTTTTATACATTTTCCAAGTTCATATTCCCATTTTCAGATTTACAGCGGCTATCTTAGCCACCCATTGACGCATGGAAATAAAGTACGAAGAAATAGATATAGCGGAAGGCCCAAAATGGTCATTAAATAGATATAGTATGAGTAGTTAGTTGACGTTAATGAATTGACGTGTACTTTATTTAGTTAGCTTGACTGTTTACACCAATGTATTTCTTGTACAATCCTCAATAGGTAAAAGTTTGCACTGTTTATTCCCATTTTCAGTTTTCTTTTATCCACAGGAATCATCAAATTCATGGATTATGAAAAGTAGTGTAGGAATAATAATTTTACTTTAGCAGTAATTAAAAACTCTGAAAAGTGTAGGAATAATAATTGAAAACTCTAAAGAATTTCAAGAGCATTTAATTCATATTGAGTAGTACTGAGGTGTTGCTTTATTTCTCAATTTTAGCCTCGCTCAAATAAATTCATTTTCGGGATGCAATTTCCTGCATAGCTATAATGCATCTAGTTATCACTTATTTTCGATGATGAAATGGAATGGTTGAATTTAAATTTCATGCAAGGATAAATGAATATTATTTAGCTGTGTAGTCTGAAAAGGTTTTTGGATAGTTAACATAATTGTACAACAAGTATCGTTGCATATCGGCTGTGCATTGTTGTGGATCGTCGCCACTACATGCATAACAAAGAGCATACTGCTTGCATGCCTTCATTATGCCAAACTACAAGATTTTTTTGATCTGAAAATTGTTCTGGAATTCTAAAGTTTCAGATTATGACCTTGGAGAATCATTGATGCTGAACGGGATATTTCATGAAAAGGCGATTGCTCTGTAAATTGTTGCGTTAGCTGAATTTGGGAAAAATAGTTGTTTTAGTTTCTCTTCTGCATTCACCGGAGATTTCACTGATTGTATGAATGAATGAATCTACAGGAAAATCGATGCTGCAAATTCTTTTTAGTGATATTTTTAATTATCAATAATTTCTTTGCTCTCCATAGATTATCATTTTATTATTGCTATTCAAAACTACCTCATTTTAATCTTTGAACTTCAATTTTTGCAATTTAACCCAATGTTACTCTACGACCGGCTCATGTTTTTTTCATCCGCCTTTGCGGATGCTGAAATTCTTTTCTTTTCATAAACTCTCTCACATATGCAGAAGTACAAATGTCCAGTTTTACAACGGACTACCCGAAGTAAATCACTCATTTGGATGCCTTAGAATTATTAGACAAAACTCTGTGAATCTCATTGTTTGTTTCACATCAGCTGTTATTTTACATTCTTTAAACACTTTAAATTCCCTGCTTTTTTGTTTTTAACTTTAACAACAACTTCCAATATTAAGTAGTCTGCCTGAAAGAACGCACCTATGTCTTATGCCACACGCATGAAGGTTAGTCATGCCATATTGCTATGTGATTGTAATAGCATAAATGCAAATGAAATTATCATCTCCTTGTAAATATTCATAATACTATGTACCTTTTCATGCAACGCTTAAGCGTAAAAAGTTTGATGATATGAAAGACAGCTTCTCTCGCGAGACTATATGCGTGATCTGCGTGATGTTTAGCTTGACAGATTTACCGCATCAGATTCATGTCCACTTTCCTACCTTTCAATCAGTTTCTGAGTCGTATGAATAAACAATTTGAATAAGCGGAAAAACACTTTGCTAAGCGACCAATGCGCCCACTTAAATCATCTTGAATGATACACCGCAGTGTCCATTTATTTATTTCAATCAATTAACTTTATCTTCCATTGTTGGCCGTTGTGGGGATAGTGTAAAATGATAGAAGTGATTCGACATGCCTTATAAGCTTATGTGCTATATTACTCAATGGAAATGGCCATCCATTGACGGTTTGGTCGGTTTCAGCAGAATATCATGGAGGAAGAAGCATTGAAGCTTTGGATTTATCGGGGAATGTCCGACGTCGAAGGCGAGTGGCATTGTTAGTCACATAAGATTGCTAGAAAGAATGGGATTGTTTGAAAGATCGATTTTTAAAGGATTTTTTGTAAGGATAAGGCGTAGTAATTAAGCCAAACAAATTCAGTTTAGGCCTACAGAGGTCGCCCCATTTTTGGCTCATCGCTTCCTTTGCTTCTTGTCATTTCATCGTTTTCACTTTAATCGAGTAATTTAGGTTGTTTTCACGGAAATAGTAATACAAGGAAATAGTAAGTGAATGATGCATGCGAACTTCTTTATGAATGTTTTTCAAAAAGTTTCACGCAACTTAATTGAATTATCAATTGAACCGATCTGAATGAGATTTTATTGAAACGTTTGTCGCTGATGAATTCCCATAGAATATCAGAATCGTTGACTTTTTAATTTTGCATTTTAATAATAACTTCCAGTTCAGTTGACTTTTTTAACAAAATAGAAATTTCTCTCAAAAGCAGCATGATAGAAGGAATGCGCTATTTTCCTAAGTAGACATTATCCGATAGCCTTTGGTCACTAATTGATCGATTTTCGAGGTTTTCTCTGCGGTTTTTCCTTTGCATTTCATCATTTTTTGTCTCGCCTAATTCAGCAGATAATGCTAATACTTCTCGTCCATTCGTCTTCCAAATAAGCGCAAGAATTACATGAAGCAAAAGTCGAAGAGTGAAACTGAAATGCCATTCTTTCCCTTACTTCTTCGATGAGAAATTTATTGTTGAGCGAATGTCAATTTGCGCCTCATTTCTTCCAACTCTTCTTTTTTCTCAAAAATTTTTTGTGTCAAATTTACAAGTTTAGCCAACGACCAAGCACAATCTTTTTTTCTTACACAAATAAATTGTTGCAGTTGCAATGAAACGATTAATTAAAGTATAAGTGAATGGGCATGTTTTTACCTTTTCTTTTGTTAATATATAGGTATATTGCATTGGAAATAATGGTCTTGCTGGTTAGGTAAACAGGGCCGTGGACGAGTTTGGAGTAATGACCTGAGGCATGTTGAATTGAAAATAGTGGGATAATCTCTTACAAGTTGAGCAACAAAGGAAGAGCAAAAAACAAGTCTCGCACTTTACTGAAAAAGAAAATCTCAGAAAGAAAAAGAGAAAAAAAGGAAAGATGGAAAAAAACAAGGCGATCTTCTTTGCTTACAACGCATGATTTATGAATTAGTTCAGTGGAAAACTCTCTCTATTCCTCCTTCCTTTCCACTTACTTCATCCCTACTACTCGTACGTTGCACTCCGGTCGTGCACCGGTACCGCGCTAAACGTTACAGCTTCCTGAAAATAGTCAGTGATTAAAACTTCATTACTCAAACGTTTAATTTATTCTTCATTTACTTATTAACAGTGAAAATAATGTAAATTTGAAACAGAAAATTGAATTTGGCCTAAGTAGAAGTTTGTGAATATAAAATGCTAAATGAAATGAGAATAGGCATTGCAAATAATTCCACATCGAAAATTAAAATAAACAGATAGGACAAGGAGAAGAGGTGAGCACTGGAACATTTGTTTTTTCAGTTCACTCCAATAAATAGTACATTTATGAATGTTACCGCAAGTTCATATTTTTGGTTAGAATGATCGTCGGCTTAATGTTCGTTCACAGAGTTAATTACATTAGCTATCAATGCGTTGAAAGGAAAAATTAAATTTCGTCTAAGTAGAAGTGTTATGAATGTAAAATCCTTTCGTTTAAATTTCTTTGCTGATATCTTTGCAAATTAGTTGTGAAGGAAAGAGGAAGAGTTGGTGTCGGAAGATTAGGTGGAAAGGAAAACAAATGTGTTGTTGTTGTTGTTGTTGTTATTGTTATTGTTAGAGGCTTACTGGTAATGTCAGCCGTCTATCACATAAAATTAAAGTCACTTCATTGATCGATCCTATTTTGCCTCCCATCCTCACCTGCGACATTTCGTCACATATGCTATTTCGATCAACAACTTTTCAATTCACTCTAACGACATGTTTCCATTGACGTATAGCACATAGGTAGGAGCGATTTGCGTCGCACATATTACATATCTGTTTGGAAAATTAAAAGCTTAAAATGCATTGATTTTTGATTTCAATATATATTTTTTCATGAAAACAATTTCTCGGACAAGAAGATATCATCCACAGTTATCAGTTTCAATGTTTCCTGTAATATGCTTGTTAATTATTAGCAAAATTAAAAGTTACCGGTAGATAAGGTCGATGAAGACATTTATGAACATAAAGTGTTGCAAGGAAGAATGGAAGACAATGAAGACATTATCGATGCATTGATAAAAGTGATAAACGATGAAAACATTGTTAATGCATTGATAATGTAAACATCCGTGTTGAGGCTTTTCTAAATAATCAATAAGGCAATCAATTTTGGAAATAACCTTTCCTATACTTTGTCAATGGAATTTTGAATTCTTATTAGTTTAATTATAATTTGATTTTTCGAAATTTAAATAGGTGCGGGGTGTTTTTATGTGAACAAGCCAATATATCGAATTATTAAAACTGTCATTTGTGAAAGAAATAAGAGAAGGAGAAGAGTTAATTGATTGATTCTCAATTTCTGCTCTGAAGACTGATAATTAAGATCAGTCGAATATCTGTTTACAACAAGTCATACCGATGGAAATCATAAAATAGAAAAATAGTCGATAAATTGTAGTTATTTTCGAGAATGTCTTTCGTTGATGAAATTTTTTCAGTTGAAAGGAGGTGCTCACTTAATTTTTTGCAAAATTAGGATGCTACTTTGGGTAATTGCTTGAAATGACTGCTTCTAACTTAGACTAAATAACTTCCAGCTTCAACTTCTCTTTTAGATTTACACTGCTAACCATACTCAAAAGAGGAAAGAAAATTATCTCTGGCAGAATTCTACGTCAAATTCTATTTTGACTAGCAACAAGCCTATAAGCCTCAAATTCTCAAATTCAAAAACAACAAGCCTCAAATTCTATAAGCATTCCTTCTTCGAATTTGAACAAAATTTGTTGGGTAAGGAGCGTTATATTCCAAGCTAAAGTAGTCGTCTCGGAATATGAAAGCAATTTTGCCGAAATTAAAAATATGTTGGAAGAAGGAAATTTGTCGTCATCAAAGCATTCCGCTGAATCGACAAGAGGAACATGAAGAATAATTAATTTTAAGGTTAACTTTATTTTTCAGTGGTTGACATGATTGTTTATTTATCAGTTAATTCTTCATTCTTATCATCTTATCAACTGATTTCTTAAGAGTGTCCTTTTTCCTCTTCCTGGAAAACATTTCTACCTTTAGTGAAGGCTGATTTGTTCTAGTAGTTGGTTGCCTGAGGCCACTCATTAAAACATATGCCATTATCATCAACTTTCCTTTTAATTCTTTTAAGCAATCACTCTAATTAATTCCTTTAAGTAGAACTTTACTATGACGAGAATATCAAGCGTTTCTCTTAATCCATTTCTTTCTGATTTGTCACGTACAACTGAATGTTCCAGTTGTTTACTTAACTGTTATCCTTCATAATTTACTTAACTGTGTGTTACAGCGATTTCGAAATGTTAACACATATCCGTTAAGGTTAATATTAGAAAGTAAAGTTGTTGCAGGAGACGAAGTATCGGGGTTCTGTATTTGGGATGGATATTGAGATAGCAAATTTGAAAGCTAACGTGAATAATCTATCACACTGCTTGTATGCCTTATTAATGCGTATAGAGAGACTGGATGGTAATGAACCTAAAACAATTAACGGTGCAGTCGATGAACTGATATCAGTGAATGATATCAGAGATAAAAACAAGGATTCCGATGAAAAGGTTTCATTCTTTCCTTTTACAGTTTCTTCCTAGAAAATTTTCAGATGTTATTTCTTCTTCAACTATTTCTGAATACATTCTCCTTTTCTTTTCACTACATCAATTCAGGTGGAGTATTTATCAAAAGATAATTTGTTAATGTTTTAAAGTTTAAATTCTGAACTTTTTTTTTCTTTTTTCTAAAACACTAAACTGGCAGGCCTAATTTAAATGTTTTTAGATTGAGCATTTAGCAGTAGAATATACGATTTGCTTCTTTTTCAAATTTATCAGCTTGTCTTTTTTTGCCATAAATTTCGATGTTGCAGAATGTTTCGCTTGTCCTTTTTGCTTTGATTACTTTCACAGCTTAGCAGCTTCTTTCTCATCGCTTATAAGTTTCGGTGCTTGTTTTTTACATTGTTGCAGTCAGTGAAAAAGATAAGGATAGCTAACATAGCATAGCATATATGATAAGATGGAGGATCCCTTCCAAGGCACCTCTTCCAACTGATTATCACTTCAGTGATCGATTGAGCTTCTGTTCCATCACGTTTAGCATCATAGTTCTTACCAAACTTCAGCCGCACATATTGCTATTTCCATTCTGACCGTATCTTCGACCCTAACGACTGTTTTACTACTACACTTTTCTCGTACACTATCATCAACTTATACTTTTTACGGTCCTCTGTGTGTGCGTATGTGTTACGTTTACAGTTAACCTTTCCTGTGCGTGTGTGTGTCTTCCGTTTTACATTTGATGCACAATCTTAAAGTTCTGAAATAATCACAAGTGCACACACACACACACACACACACACACACACACACACACGCACACACACATATACACACAAATAAACAAACAAACACACATAAACACAGATGCGTAGACGCATAGATACATAGATGCATAGATACGTAGATACATCGATGTAATAGTATGGATTCGTACGACGATATCAGGCGTAATCTTTCAGGATGCAGAAACACCTCAATCGATCCACTCTGCTACACCACTTTGCTGAGTGCGAATTAAATTGTTTTCGGAGGCTTTCTGCAAAAATAATAACAGACAGACACTTATAATTGCAAATGTCATTCGATTCTCTCTTGCACTTCAAATTCTCTCCTTCTTCCGGAGGTATACGACAAATATGGAAATTTTCTTCCTTTTTTCCCATTCTTTTTCCATTTCAACATATTCTTCCAATCGATAAATTTCTCAAACTTATTTTTGCTTCAAACTTCCATGAATGCGTCAGATCTGACGTTTCTCAATATGATTTATGATCATATCAAGTACCTGCGTACGTATAGTATTGATCTAAAAAAACGTATGATCAGTGTCCAGTCGTGCCTATACGAAATCGTTCAATGTTCAGTGATGCGTCTTAGCATATGGGAAAATTCGGTAAACGAATTCAGTTTTGCTTGATCATTTGAAAGTTTTATGCGATCAGTGAAGAAAGTGAACGGAAAAAGATGAATTACTTCGTTTGATATTTAAGCTTCCATTCATTTCACAGCTCAGCTTCGGGTAGTAAATGGTTTGGACAAGGAATGTATGAGTTATGGAAAAGAAGGAATGTGGAGAAGTCTTAATTTAAAAAGTTCAATATGTGTTATTTTATCGGAAAGCCATAGATGTAAAAGAATTTTTTTTTTAAATCTCAAAACCATTTCTCTATAAATTTAAAATGTAAAATTTTCTTCCGAGAATTGGGTGTTTTTTGGTATAATATTGAATGAATCAGTTATTTAGTTCTTTGTAGAGAAAAATGCAGTTAATTTCACTGACGCTTAAGGTCTATACTTCTTGTGGTGTAGGCTTTCGTCAAAGACGCCAGGTTTTTAGGAATAATGAACTTGGATGATTGAGGGATGATGATACTTTCTCACAGGTGCAAGAGGTGAACTGAAATGGTCAGCTGCATCTGCCAGCACAGCCCGAATATTTCCATTTGTTTTATTACACTGCACATTAGCGCACATTCTTGAAATTTAAAATAGAAAAAATTGACAAAATATTGTGACACAAACAATTTTACACTATTACTTTGAACTCTCTTCACTCTAATGCTTCCTTCTAACGCCCCTCTCTGTTACATGTTCGTCCGGTTTCTTCCTCACGCTTAACTGGTCGTTCCGAACGAACTGCTGCTAATTTATTTCTCTCATTTTCGTTCTGATTTGCGCATAATAAAATTGAATAAATAAATTTTAAAACTGACTGAAATTAATTTTGTTAAAGATTAATGACATAAATATTGTTTAATTTACATAACTTATAGGTAGTTTCTAACGAAACAGTGACAGAAGATCCGGAAACGGGTAATAAAAAACGTACGGTGGTAACTGAACGAGTAATTACAACCAAAACTTTCCATGTCGTACCAATTGCTGAAGCTCTGAATGAAACGACGGAAATGGTTAACGGAACAGCAATGTCTCATCCCGATAAATCAAAAATATCCGGTATCACTAACGAAGATGGTGAAATATCATCTCAGTTGTCATTTAAACTATCTCAACCACCCACAGGGACCAAGCGAGTCGTACAACTTAATCATAATCCATTCCATGACATGGAATACGATCGACTTGCCAATTTGATCGTTATTACCCGAGTGAAGCCTGATTCCGCCGTCAAAGTACTCTTTTCATCATACCACAGTAACGTATCCGTTAGAGTTCATTAAGTTAATTAAGGTACCAGCAATATTTTCATAAAGAACAGTACAATGTAAAATACTGAATAAAAGAGTAGGACTTCTGTCATTATCATTTTAAAAGTAATGTAATGATAGCTTGTAAGGTAGGCTAAGAGATATTGATTGGTGTTGAGATTAATTTGAAGTTAATATCAAGAACATGGATCAAGACTGGGAAAATTCAATTTCGAAGTTTACCTTTCTTCTAATTCATTACCATTTGTTATCGATCCCTGAAAAATAAATTACATTTTGAGTATGCAATACTTATTACAGGATATTCGTGCAGGTGATGCGATCGGTGAAATCAATGGGGTACCTGTTACTCAGATCAAACAGTTAACAGAATTACATGGTAACATGACATTGGGAGTGGTGCCGGCATCTTTACATCACGGGCCATCAGTAAATTAGTTTCTTTCCTCAGAGACATTTCCTTAAAAAGAGCACTAGAGATCAGACCATTTTCAAACATTTCCGTCATTTTAGAAAGGATTAAGGAAGCGTAGGTATATGATTTAGGTGTTACTCTAGCTGTAGGTGTTCAACGGTGTTTTGTAGTCTTTCCCAGGTATTCCAGTTCTGTCACTCTACTGTTGCCCTCTCCACTTCATCTCTTTCAAGTTTCAATGTTTGAGTAATCAACTCACAATTCCAATTAGTTTTAGTTGCAGATAGTCGTCCTCGCATTTTATTGTAAAGGAAAGAAGGTTGGTTTATTTAGAGACTTACTGGTATTTGCTTTATAATTTCATATATATTCAAATTAAGGTGTACTACCGTGTAGCATTGGATTATGACAGTCGCGTGCCGGCTAATTTCAATTTGCTAAAATTAAAAAAAGGTGATATTGTCCAAGCATTCAGCATGGATTCTACTTGGATTCAGGTCGCCGTACATTTAATAATTTTCCCTAATTATTTTTATTCATTCATCACTACTAATTACTATATCTAATCCATACGATGAAATATTGTTTTGCTGAAATAAATTCATCATTCGATGTTTAGATGAAACTTATAGAACGAACAGTATACAATAATGGACAGTTTAAATTATGTGTTTAATTAATTGAATTATCCTGTTAGATTCAAAATCAACCATATATATGATTTTGCAGCTAACAGGATAATTCGGTCACTTAAAAATTTTTACAGGGACGAAAAGTAAATAATCTGAGTGAAGCAGGGTTGTGTCCGATAAGTGTACTTGGTGAACAGGTCTCACTGCTTTCACCGTATGCTCGTCGAGTTGTGGTACTATTGGGTGTTCCAGGTGTTGGGCGCAGAACTCTCAAGACGATGCTTTTGAATCATTTACCACAGTACTTCGCAACCGCTACTCCCTGTAAGCTAACGCATTCTAACGTTCAGTAACTCTGAAAATTCTTTGATTAATTCGTGAGATACTCATCACGTACACACCGACCGACCTTCTCTTAAACGTTTGAAATTGCGCTACCTTGAACGGCCCTTACAAATAGAGCATGAAGCTAGATTTATCCAGTCTATTATTATAAAAACTTGTTGAGACTAAATGAATCAAGTTCTGTCGATGTCCAACTTAAACGTGATATTAAGCAGGAAATTAGTATTAGTATCGCAGACAACTGCGCATCCTCATAACACTAATGATATTTACTGTTATGACTAACGGACTGTTATGACTAACGGTAAATTTCGATTGGAAATTTTTCAGATACTTCGAGAGTTCCAAAATCGAACGAGCTAGAAGGTCGTGAATATTATTTTCGAACGAAGAAGGAAGTGTTAAAAAGAATTCAAAGTGGTGATATGATTGAGTGGGGTGAATTAGATGGACAACTTTATGGCACTAGGTTTTTCTTTTCCGCTGATATTGATAACATCTTATCGTCTCATCATGACGGTTCTGTTGATATCTGCAAAAACAGGCGGTTCTGTCTTGCCTTTGTTTCATTTATAATCGTCACATTATTGCAGTCTGGAAACAGTACGAAGTTGCATTCGAAGCGGACGAGTTTGTTTGTTGGATTGTGGGCCACAAGCTTTACAACATTTGTACAACGCAGAATTTATGCCACTTGTCGTGCTAATTGCTCCTCCAGAAATTGACGACTTCCGACAAATAAATAAGCTTCGATCACAACCTTACAGTGAAGAACAGTTGGAAGGTTATATTCGGGAACATAAGGAATTAATGAAAAGCAGTTATGCTAAAATGTTTCACATTGTTTTGGTGAACAGGAATTTGGATGACACTTTCAAAAGGTCCTTTTCTACTTATTTTTAATTATGCAAATGATACTCAGTTTAAATACTATCCGAAGGCTTATGCTTTTTTGACTGATTGTGTATGATGAAGAGTTGTGAGATTGCATGAATAAGAAGGATGTGAAAAGTAAGAAATAATAATTCTGCTGCTCTGAATTAAATTATTCCCAAATCTTACACACAAGGAAGTATTTCAGATTGATGGAGCATTTAAGTGACCTGAGAGATGAAGCGCAATGGATACCAAAAGCTTGGCTTCATCCACTATAAATGGTTTCTCTTTTTCGGATTAATGATATTTAAATCCCTTCTTGCGCTTTCACACATCATTTTTTGCAAAATGCAATTGTAGTGAATTCTTCGATTACTTTTCCGGTTTTTGTATTGTAAAGTATGAATGAATTTCTTCAGTTTTCAATCCGTGAGATGAGCGGTATATTGGCAAATAAATTTCTTAATAATATTTTGAAGTGCTCTTGAAATGATCACTTGATTCCTCCAATCCTTCATTCTCATTTTGATTTGTCTTCAGATTCTAATAACATATCCTTAGTTCAATGAATCATCGTCCCATAAAGAAGAAGTATGAGTGTTACATTAATATGGGTGATTTGTGCGATTTTTAGCTATGACGTGAATTCTTTTTCATAAAATTGATCCTCACACTTAATCCATGTAAAAATTTTTCATTCTTTTATCCGTTGAATTCCACTTGATGGATGCTCTGAATGGCAGTTCAGAAAAGTTAGGAAAAATTTTGAAAAAGCAAATAAACAGTGTTCATGCGTTGTTACATTGTAATCTCAATCTCATCTTATCACTATTTTTACGATGACTAAGTACAACTGAGATGATCGAGCAGCACAGTTCTGAAAAGCATCTTCCACATCCATTAAAGCATTAAAGAAACTTTATGTTTCAATTTTTTTATTGACCAGGTAAAATTAGTTAACTATCTGCCTATTTCTTATAATTGTCGACTTTTCTGTGCCCCAAATCCTTTGTTTTTAAACAAGTGAAACTGCTATATCATAATGC
Source organism: Litomosoides brasiliensis (assembly GCA_013365375.1). NCBI lineage: Eukaryota > Metazoa > Nematoda > Chromadorea > Rhabditida > Onchocercidae > Litomosoides > Litomosoides brasiliensis. Next base: position 81,525 of record JABVXW010000046.1, on the reverse strand, counting down.
TTGATACGTTTACTATTTCCGATAATCCAAAAACTCAACAGGCCAGTTTAATAAATCCAGTCTTAGTCATAGTTTATCGCTTTCTATATTTTACATACCACATGACTCTCATTAAATAACAGCAGCCACTGCAGAATTTTTAGTTAATTTCTCATTGGAAATGAAATGCTTGTTGCACTTAGATCTGATGGGAACTAACTATTTCAAGCTTTCTTCCCAAAAACATACAAATGTTCCTTAGTAACAGTAAATATGAAGATTGCGGGAAACGATATTGTGGGGATAAAATGGGAATGATTACTTTAACATCACAATACTTTCGAATGTTTTTTCCTAAGAGAATTACAGTAAAGATATCCAGCGTGCCATAGACATCCTTTCCTAAGATTTCCAAGTTCATACTTAGAACATTAGTTGAGATATAACTGACCATCGGTATTGGTCAAGTCGATCGACTAAAGCATTGCACTTCATTTCCGTTGTGACGGTAGAATTCCAGCATATGAAAACTAATGCAGTGGTCAAGTTGGAGAATAGCACACCATGTGTTCCTAGTCTCACTTTCGACACAAACATTACCACGTACCCTCCCCGCGTATGTTGATCATTCTTTGAATATTGAGATGCTTGAGTACCTGCTGTTTCTAGATTACATAGATCACGACGAACATAAGACCTGGTAGACTAGAAACTCCCTAGAAACATGTGAAAGATCCCAGAGAAAGCGTCTTAGGAAGAATAAAAAACAGTGGGAGTTCCCCTAACACAGTTCCATTTTCTGAAGGGTAAACATCATGCGAAATTACGGTCTCCGAAAATTTTAAAGCAATTATGAAAATACATATATCGTTTATTTCAATTGATCAATGCTATTCTTTGTACACCTAAAAATATTAATAAACAAGCGAATCACAACACTGTCCAAAATGCGCTCGAAAAGTAAACATTGCAATATCTAAGCTTTTCAGTTAGAGCAAACCTGACAAACTATCATTTTCTCACAGTACAACAATTGATAATTTCTATGAATGTCTTGACTAATAAATTTATCAAGAGCATTCAGAAATAACAAAATTCCAATATAAGGCAAATCAGGGAGAAGAAAACATCAAAAAATGAAGGAAAAGTTCACATCCTTCAACATATAAATGTTGGTATGTTGATGGCATTCCACAAAAACACGCACTTTGGCAATTAACTTAAGGCACGAAAAATGCCATCGGATATGTAATGAAAACACCCATTATGTGAAAAAAAAATAATGTGACATCAGCAAAGACAAAGATCGTTTATCTAAAGGATGGAAAACTAATATTAATATATTACGCTTATGTTTGCTTGTAAAGTGTTAAAGCAAAATTACACAAAAATAAGAATAGATTTAAAAGCGCTTATGTCTGCAATCAAATATATAAGACAATCTACAACAAATTATATTCAGCACAGAATGCATAGCTGTTAAATGAATTAGTCGGAAAAAAAATTGAAAATCTTGTCGGTTCGCTGGAAAATCGTGCAGTAGATGACATAAAGACTTGTCATAGTTTATCACTACTAAAGAAAAATCAACTTTCAATTCGAGTCAACCCGTATCTACTTTACTCTTCATAGCAATTGATTTTTTTTTCCGCAACAACGTTTGTTTCTGTTACGGTTTTAAAAACCTCAAGAATTCCTTTAACCTGACAAAATCAGTAGCTTAATAATTACAACGAAGTTAAAGATTTGTACTAGAGGACTAGAATGAATTTATGCAATTGTTGCTGTTGTCGTTGTGGATGATTCATTACCTTGCAACCCGTTTTCGTTTCTTTCATGATCACCCTGATTCATCACTACAATATGCAAATAATAAAATGAAGGTATATGTAGGCCTGTTGAGAAACTGAAATTAGTTTTTCTAAAACAAATGTCACCAAAATTTAAAAAGGAAAGCAAAGGTTTAAATTATTTATTCTTGCAAACCATCAAGACAATGATTATACTACAGTACATCAGTGAAGACAAAAGTGATTTCTTTTTTTAATTTTTTACAGAATTCCGGTAAATGCAATTTTTCGTATGGTAAGTCAATTAAACTATTAATCAGTTTCAGCAAATGACGAACTTACCACTTGCAGCAGAAGTGACGACGTTATTAAATGCACTACTTGAATGATTTCGTGACGAATTAGATTGATCTGTGCATGGCGAAAACGGATTAATTTTGTATAGAAAGCACAAGTTACATACACGAACCTAAAATAAGATTTTGGCACATACAAAGATGTTGTGAAATCTGCTTTTCAAATATGGAACAGATAATTATACGGGAATTTAAATTAAAGCGAAATATATTGCAAAAAAATCAGGCATAAATGATTAAAATCAGCGCACTAGAAATGATTTTCTACTGCTATTTTTACAAAATTATCAACAATATAATGATAAATATAAACCATAATGAAAATAAAAGCAGTAAGTCAAATTAGGAGTCTCTCATGAAGATAAGAGCAAATAAAACCATACGATTTCGGAAATAAAAATATGTTGAAAATTATTTAAAAAGACAAAAAAAAATGTTTCGTTTCATATGAATGTAAAGGAACACTTACTTTTCTGTCATAACCCAGTTCCGGAAGCGGCAAGGAGTTGGCAGAACAACGTGAGCAAAAGATTCTCCCGCAATTGCGGCAATGATGACGACGTCGAACCAATGTAAATTGAGCACCACAAGCCGTGCATTGCTCACAATCACTATCTGGTACCCAACGAACACCTACAGAAAATAAAAAGATCAAGTTTGGTTTCTGGAAATCTTACACTTTGGACTAATAAATGAAACAAAGAACACAAACCAACCGATAAGAGAAGGTAAAGGAAGCGTTTCCTGAACTTCTACACCCATTTCTTCCTCGTTTTCTGGATTTGGCGCTGTTTTTCCGGATATCTAGAATAATATATATATATATATATATATATATATATATATATATATATATAATTATATATATTCGCTCAAAGTCACTATCTCATACTGTCATGGATGATTGAGCGATGAAACCTTTTAAAAGACCTGTTTATCTTCCGAATTTGTACTTCCTAAAATATCGATGATAACATCCTTTTTTAACTCAGTTTTTTTATGAAAAATTCCGCATCAGCAAAGGAAGGAAATTTGTAAAATACACTACACCATACATCCATTGTGATAACGAATAAAGTTCAAAGTTAAATTCCAACAAAAAAATAAGAAGCCTCAAAAACTGGAACAACGTCATTCGGCTGCAAAATCATCTTTAACACCCGTCGTAGGTCAGTGGGATAATTTGTCTGCAGCTGATCAGCAACGCCACATATGCAGACAAATAAACGATGTATCAAATCAGCAGAAGAACGGAATCTTGCACGTAAACGACGAGGATCCGGCGGACAAGTCATACTGTAAAGAATTCCATTTGTTAAATTATTCGAAAAATGAGAATATATACTTTCATTTACTATAGAAATCCACTAAAAACCATTCAAGTCTTTACGCATTTCTCAGTGAAACGTACGTTCGTTTTTTTTATGTGTTAAAGATCCAATTTCAGAGAACTGTCAATAGTGTTTTTAAAAGATGACATGATTTCAGAGCAAGATCCTACTCCAACTTACACCAGAAAATCCAATTTCAGAGAATTTTCAGCACAGTTGCTCTCATTACTGCTATTCAAACGAACTGGTGATAGCATCCTATGTGCCAAGGCATTTGCATGATATGCGGCACTTGAAGCACTAGGTGCGTCGCAATCACCATCATCTGAGGAATTTGAGTCGGCAGAACCATTCAGTCTACAAAAAAAGCAAAAACAAATCAACATGTTCCACTCTAAGTTATGAAGATACTGTAAAAATACGATGAGATCATCAAAATTAGCTCAAGATTTATTTTTAAAGCATGAAGGTTAGCTTATCGTCAAAGTAGCCATCACCACATGGGCCTGGACCTCGATGAATAAAAACGATATAAAACCACAAAAAAACCATCAAAATAGATTAATGAAAATCACTAGTAATAAAAATGAGATGAAACAAACCAACCGAAAAAAGAATGTGAAAAAGAGAAATAAGAATAGAACAAAACCGATATAAAACATAAGAATTAATAAAAAAAACTGATTTCGGTGACAGGCAGCCACTGATTTGTGTGTTTACTCTTTGACGTGAACCAATGAATTAAAAGACTCAATAGTTAAATTCTTACCGTACTTTTTCGGCTTCCAAAATCCTTTCAACTCCTTTTCCAGTTTTCAAATGAAAATTTGCTATGGTCAGTGTTTCATCGATAGAGTCTTCATCTGGAATAAGTAAACAAAAGTAAAGAAAAGCTTTAATGGTCTAAACAAACTAAAAAAAGTACCAGTAGTTTAGAGATACTGATAAATACCAGTACGTGAACAGTTTGGAGCTATCACATTGAATTAACCTTGTTCCGAGAAATACAAGACCATTACTTCATTTCAATGTGTGTAGCTTTCGGACAAAATAAGGAACAGACATAGTGTTTGTGCGCACCAAATTTAATTTGTGCTTCGCCAGTACAAAGAGCTTTCTCGACACGATGTAATTCATGTAAGTTCAGAATACGCAACAGGTCACGAATTTTCACCAGCAAACTGTGGAATGAGCGAAACATATCGGACAACGTTTCAGAATTTGCATCTACATTCAACGCTCCTTCCGGAAAATATAGAAGACCACTGCAAAATAATTTATTATGCAATTTTCACCGGTGAACTATGTTACAACACTAAAGCTTTATCTGACTACTATCAAAACACCAATCACAACTTCACTCTTTTCCACGTGACACAAAAAGAAAATAGAAATTAAAACGCAAAACTTACCAAACAATAGCTAAGCGTGGAACAGCTATCATCACAACAGGATCACAATCATCAATCTGATCCTGCGTTAGATAACCTAACCTGAGAGCTCTAAAAGAGAATTGAAATAACAATAGTTGGATGTAAAGTTCTAAAATAGAAAAGTATATGTTGCGGCATTTATTTCATTTACATTACGACTTCAAGTTTTAAAAAACATGGCGATAACATGTGTATAACAAACCTATCTAATGTTTCTGAAAACAAAACGGCAATATCTAACTGACAATCGTACTCTTTCACACTTTTCACCGGAACCATTGCACTCACATAACTGAAATATTACAAAAAAATCAATTCCAAAAAATCGAATTTAATTTTTCAAAATACGAATCATCTATATCGTGTCGGGATGTTAGAAAGTTTCCTCGTCATACACTTCTACAATATATATTTAAAACTTCTTATGAATTTAATTTTTCACTTCCTACAGTACAACTAAGTGTTCCATACTTTGTCTAAACAATTTCATTCACTAACTTCAGTTCAAATTCCGCAAAAAGCTGATCGAAATGCTTTAAACTTCTCTTCACTTTATCGCTATAATGTGTTGGATCCCTAAGAGACTGATCTTTCAGTAAATCGCGCAGGGTATCCAAATGTTTAGTTAGTGCACGAGCCATAGGTCTAATGGCTTCTGATTCAACTTCATGATCAATTATGTTGGATCCTGCTGTAAGGCACTGCAAAATGAGACATCTATTAATATCACTTCCAATAGCAGTCCATTTCAACTGGTATATATTTATCAAAAGACTGCATTAGGATGATAAGATATATTGAAAGCATCAAAATACCTGGCTCATAGGCCAATCAGCAAATGTAACTAATTGCCATCTAAAGAAAAAATAATTAAAAACAAATTTGCCTCTGCGCCGAACCATAATTGTCCAGGTAAATTATCATGCATAATTTCTTCCGGGAATTTCACGCGGTAATCACGACAGGCACGATCTGATTCACGGGGAAATACTTGCTGTATCATTTCTGCTGTAACAAGACTAAAATAAGTACCATTCGAGAACAATCACCAAACTTTACAAACAGAAATATCTTCACAGAGAGTGTTTAACAAACAAATTAAACGTGCTAAACACAACATGCCCGATAATGTTCGTTTTTTAGGATATTTGAAGACAGAAAGAGTGATAAACTCACAAATTATATGCAGTAGACGATCCTGTGCCTGCCTCAGTTTGTTGACTAGTTGACTACAACGCTCTGGGTCACGACGTCCATCAAATGAGTCTAGTTCGTTGGCCACCGCGTTCAGTGCCTCGTCTGCATAATAAAATTTGGCGAGTGGGTTCCAATCATCTACACGAGGCTTATTGACCAACTTGCCTGGAAAAAGTTTAGCATAACAGTCCATCTAAGCAAAATTTTCAGTGTGACCTACAACTTTGAAAAAGAAATAAAACTAACGCAAGCTTTGCATAGCAGCCGATGTTAAACTCTACCACGAAATGATTGCCGTCCTTTTTCCACCGTTAACACTTCGATCAAACAAATGACTGTATAATGGAAAACAAATGAATATATGGACAAATCAAAAATACCAATTTCGATAATTCTGGAAAGAAAATTAATTCAGGATCATCTCAAGCCTTGTATATTCAATCATTTTAATGACAGCTTGTTTCTGCAAACTGTCTTCTGCATGCTACTCTAAGTCATTATGAATCAACAGATAGTTAGATCGCCCGTATCGCACGGTCAAAACATGGATAAAAAAATGATATTTCCGAAAACGCCTTTCTCCCTCTTCAACCCTGACCATATACTTCGTGCCAACGCAGTTTAATCAGGAAATCTATCATGCGCCACAGCAATCATCAGACCGACCATCATATTACAACCAAATCAGCAATTTTGAAACTTTAGTTCCCACCAAGTTACTAGTAAAATATAGTTTCAGCAAAGTATTACATGGACAGAAACTAACAAGTACTCACATAATTAGTGATCTCCCATTAATTAGATTACCATTAGTATAAATCTAAGGGTGTGGTGTTAGAAATCTTGTTTCACCTATGTTTCAAAAGAGTATCCTTCCTTCTATTCTTTCATGACCACTACTAGGACCACCATTTTACGTGTCTATTTTCAGTTCGTCATCGTTTTTTCACCATTTTGGGTCTCTAACAATTCATTACTGTTTTAAATTCATTACTGATCCAAGACATTTATTTCTCCTTATTAGAAACAGGATACTGTTTCTAATAAGGAGAAATAAATGTCTTGGAAAACAAAATTGTCTACGAAAGTGGTCCCTTAAAAGGAGCTTGCTGAACCATTCACATGCGTCCTATCAGCGATTGTCGGAAAACCCGAGAGAAATCTAACACAAATTATATAAAAATTCCCTAAGCTTTCGTCATATAATCAATTTTGTCATTATTGTTACTTCTACATATCCTTTACATTGTAGTCTGTTTCATCATCGTATCAACGCCGAAATGGGTAACATCATTGACAAGCCTTTGTCACATCATTTACAAGCTTTTGTAGCTAAGCCAAATATCGTAAGACGACTAACTGTGTGTCAGTCGTCTTTACTGCTAACAAAGGCAATATTAACCTCACACAATCTTTGGTCTGTTTAAACCATTCCTTTGTTCTTGGATATCGCCTTATAATCTCCACCATGATTTTACCTTTATTGGAAGTGAACAAGCTTCTTCTCTCATCATTGTGCTATAACTTAACCCTTGTTGCAATCTTAGACCCGCCCACATATATACCATAAGACAGTAACCGGTTGGATCTTCATCTTCGCTGCAATTCGGTTTTTATCTCCCCTTCGGACTTACGCGGATCAACAAAAAGCCTCCTCAACAATCCTATTTGGACCAACCAGCCACATCCTCAATTTCATTATCAATTAATATTTGCCCCAATTTGTACTGCTAAATAAACTTATTCTTCAAAAACTGTTCCGTCGCTTACACTTCTGCTACTGAAAATCAGTTGCTAAATAAGGCTTGACAAAGTATTATTGTTGTGGATCTACAAACAGTACACAAAAATCTCATACCCCAAAAGTTTACAACAGCGATCGACTGTTGGACGATAAATGAGACGTCCATTCAGAACTACCAGATTTATACAAGATGGCGCAGCGGTCGTAATTTTGCATAATTTTTTCATAAATTTGCATAATATCATAATTTTTTGCGTAATCTTCTCATAAATTTGCATAATATAATCTAATCATTCCCTACATTCATTTTTCATACTCAAACGCCTTACCGCGTTCACTTCAGCTTCTTAATTTTTCCTTTGCATTTAAAGTAGACGTGGTCATCCCATACAACCATATTTCTGATGCATTGTTGGCTGTCTTACATAATCATACATAAACATACCTTCAAATATCTAGACGAAGCTGAAAGACAGATGAGTTTATCGGATCAGGCTCTGTATTACAAGTATTCGTTGTAGATGCTGCATTCCAGTAAAGGAAGCCATCAGACAACAGCGAAATCTACCCGAGCGCAAGTAAAACTTACTCCAAAGCCACGTACTGGTGACGATACTGAGAGGGTAGAAGCTGCCATCTTCTTCTTACGTTGCCAGGTGCGACTTGCACTGTTTCTCTTTCCACTTTAGTACCTTATCAGGACACGGATTTTCAGTCTCACGTTTCAAATAAAACCAATCAACCTTGCTCATTCATATTCTCACTAGATTTGATATTTTTTTTAAAGAATTCACCGCTTACTGTTTACATTACTGCCAAAATGGCTCGTAATGAGCATAGTTCGCTAGAGACACAGATTATGGGATTTTTCGTAGTGCGAAAATAGAGTGAAGGAGGATTGTAAATTCTCCTGACATACAAACATTGTGACGAATAAATAAAGTTTGACGGTAATTTGACTAGAGTGAAGGAAGGTTAAAATTTGGTTGTAGTTATGAGAGTTACGGTAAAGAAGGAAATTTCGCGTTGTAATGACTGATTGTAATAGTAACGAGTTTTTCATGCAACGCAGAAAGCCAAAGAATAATGTGGACGAAATGAGGTAAGCGGTGCATTTATAGCGATTCGTTCGTCGCTTAGTTTATTCACTTGCGTGGAAGGTGACATTTCAGGAATGGATGACAAGGAAATACATAGAAGAGATACGCCTAATATATCTTAAACCACTAGATGAGATGTGTAGTGGGAGGAACCGGAAAGTTGGTAAGCAGCTTCTACTTCACTAATATTCACATCTTTCTATCCAACTTTTCTTCCTTTCCTTCCTGTAATAAATTTAAGGGATGAGTATGCGCTTTGGCAATTATTTCCAGCTACTAAAAAATGTATAGTTCATTTTACAACTATTCATTATTCCTATATGCAGACTTTTTGCATTTCATATTCATTACAGAATCTTTAAGTAAATCGACGGAACGTTCAAGCAGTGGTTCAGCGCATGCAGGAATTGTTAGAAATATAATTGATGGCGCTGGCGACGGTCATATGACAAACGCTGATAAAGTCGCTGAAAAACTACAACGTACCTAAGTTACATTTACATGACATAGCCTAACCAATTGATACATCGTTGAATTGTCTGTTTGTCAAATTTTTCAAAAAATATACTGCCAGAATACAAATACTAGCAAACACTTTAGAAGCGCTAAAAGCACTGCAACAGGATGATGGAGGTACGACACAAAGTTATCGACCAGTAACTCGTGAAAAAACAGTTTCATTAGCTGACTGTTGCGCATTGTATCGGTTAAAGACAATTTTAAAAGCAATGCATGAACTATTAGATGTACAAGCAAGTTTGGACAAGTCTGTTTTTTTGATGAAGTCGAAAGGAGTATTAAAATTAAGTGATTCCTATGTGAGCTTTTCGCGATTGAATGTAAACATGCCTAACGGTACTTTACAGATGGTTCGAAAATAACAAAGCCAATATAAATGCACATAAGGGATTATTAAAAAATTTGTTAACTAATGCTCTTACAAATTTTGAAATGGCATATATAATCACGGAATTATTTGCTGTTCAACAAGTTCCACTACAGGAAATTCAAAAAGTTAAAGTAAGTGCGACATTATCATCAGCCTGAAAATTTCATGTTCCACAGAATTGCCGAAAACCATGGAGGAGAGGGCAGAAAATCACTGTTGCAAGAGAAGGTGATTTTCAAACTTTATATTTTGCAGCCAGAATACAGCAAATATATTCGACCGGATATTGGTGTAAGGGATATTGAAATTATCAACAAACCGCTCGATAAGGGGCTTATCACAACAGAATGCATTAAAAAACTTGAGGGACAGATAAATCATTTCAGGTCAGCTTCTTATACTTTATCTCATCTCAATGAGATAAAGTAATAAAGTATACCTGTCTCATTGAAAGGCTAACGATGGGGATCAAAGTTATATATTCGGAATTAAAACAATTTTGATTGTACATAACTCCAAATTAAGATAATATTGTCTGTTTTAGTGTGAAGAAGCGTTCTAATAACAAGCTGTACACTTCCTTAACACTAATTTTTAATTTCATTTACAGGACAGTGGTGTGTGAAATGGCAAAGAATCTGGAGGTTATCATTGAAACAATTATTGCTAATGTTCGAGATAATCATTTGGAAGTGAATGTCAAACAGGTAGTAACTACGTAGCAAAAGAAAAAGATAAGTTGGCAGAACAAATGATAGAAATAAATGATAACTGTTCTTTTCTTTTTAGATAGCAACAATTATCGACAATTTACCGCCTAGATATCGTTTTCCAGAAACGATTCATCTTACGCCTTTTGCAAAAAAATTGTTGACAAATGCATCACCGGGTCCGGAAACCGGGGATGTATTCGGCAATTCTGCTAGTAATTTCTGCAAGCAATTTCTACTTTAATTACTCGAAAACACAATAAGAATTTCCTTACATCACTGAATAGTTTGACAGCTCAAGAGCTGTCGATGTTTATTTGTTAAATTTACTAACAGTTGTTAATTCTTTCCTTTACAGTTCGATAATTTACACATTGGTAGCAATAATTCCACTACAAACAGCTAAACTGTACTTTGCTGGAAGTGCTTCAAACAGCTGAACGTTCATTCTTATCTGTTTATTTTACAAACAGAACGCATCACATTTTGTTCCATACTGCGAGAGTCGTTTTAAATTTTTTTTCTTCTAATTATGTTTTTCATTTAAAATTTCCGATCATCCTCCATCACCATTGCTTTTGCTAAAAAGAATTACTCCTTTTGTACCTAATAATGAGTGCCTTGTTTTTTACTTTATGTAACTATTGATAAAATAAATTTTTAGCAGTTAATTTTGAAATTTAAACTGAAATTCTTCTTCATGCTATATTACTTCTGAAAAAATTTACAACTACACGTGGGATGTGAAAAGTGAACACGAATTGTCATTACACGAATTGCTTGTTTCATTCCTAAGGGAATGAAAAGATTTATTCAAAAATCGCATGAGACTGAGAGATGAAATTTGAAATGAGCCAAGTACACTACAAACAGCACTGTCAACCACAATGTTTTAATGTTTTTAATGCAACTTATTGAACAAAAAAAACCAACATTTCAAAAAATTTAATGGAATCAAAGTGAAAATTTGCAACAATTAATTAGAAACTGTTATTAAAGAATTTCCCACGAAACACCTGGAATGATAGAGAGATGAAATGATTGAAAGCAAAAAAAAATTCCAAAATTTTTACTGATTAAATCGCTTGAAGTGGCACTCACAAGAGGATTAATTTTTCTTGTTGAACAGTAATGATGCACTGTATTGAGCGTCGGGAGAATTTTTACAAATAAAAAACATTTCTACAGAATTCCATGCGAGAAATACCAATGGGAATTTAGGAAGCTATAAAACTTTCGTCAGAATTTTCTCGCCATAATTTACCTTAAAACATAGAATTAGATGGGATAAAGTACAGCATGTAACCATTGCAATATTAAACGATGCTTAGGACATGAATGAGTCTATAATTTTCATAGTGGACCAAGCTAAGGGGCTGTGTCGTGGTTATGGTCGATGTGAGGAGTGTTACTGTACTGGACATTGGACATTGAGTGAGAGCTGCTGGGCAGTGGCATGGTTGGGCCGGTCATGTGGTGGTGTCGTGTGATTCATGCACGTAGTAAGAATGCAATAGGGAATAGGGAAATGAGTGTGTTTGGTTTACTACTGCAACTGAGTCCTTCTCTTTACCGGTAACATTGTGACCAGCCGGATTATCGTTGTTATCATGTGACACATTTAGTGAGAGAAGAATAGCTGCCATTGTTAAGGGGACATAAGATGTTATTAGTATGCATTTAACCCTCCTAATAATTCAAGACGATAGATAGAAGAGGAGCAGGATATGTTGTTAATATACTTAAGAGGTTAGGGGTAATGCGTAAGCGATACATCTGCTTACTGCTTGCCAAACATGGACTGTGAACTTGTCTTATTTATTTTAACGGGACTGATTTTTACCAAGTAAGTGTTTGGCTGACTAAGAATTCCAGATTATCAAATGAAAGATGGTCGTATTAGCAATGGCGGCTGCGCGAGCGGCTACCCTAATGATTACAGATTACAGTGGCACTGTATTTCTCACGGGAAGAAGATGTTTTTCATCATCAACTGAAAAGTTGAGAAATTCGAGCAGAAAGAAAATGATTGATTTAACAGCCTATCCGCCGGGTATTGCTACATTTCTTTTGCTCTATCTCCTTGCTCTTTGTATACGACGTCATGATGCACATGCATGTCTCACCAACATGAAGCACAGTTCATCGAGTGAATGAACAATCCTCCCTTATAAAATATGTTGACATTATTTTATCGACAGGTTATATTGCTTATATAATATTTTATTGGTGTGTAAATTGAGTCTTTTTTAATTTTTATAGAGAAAGTACGTAATTTTGGTATTGTGGCACATGTGGATCATGGAAAAAGTACACTGGCAGATCGACTTCTCGAATTGACAGGTGTCATTGATAAAAGTGGTCATGTCAGTCAAATGCTTGATAAATTGCAGGTTTTCTTCATTGCTTGTTTGTTTTGTAATGGATGTCCATATTTTGTTATATCAGTTATTGAGTAATTAAATAATTTTATCTTTGTGTTGAACCAGTTGAATAATTTTTAAGGTTGAACGGGAACGTGGTATAACAGTGAAAGCGCAGTCATGTACCATGTTTCATAAGGTATATTGATCAAATGCACGCTTAGATAGTTTTATTAGCATGTGGAAATGCATAATAATTTTATAAATAATTTACTATTAAATAATTCAGAGTGGGTAGTAATCAGACAGGGAAATAGTAAGAAGGGTGTGTGCTGGATTATGCATAGATAGATTCAGTCTACTTTCTTTTGAAAATTTAGTTTACATTATCTGTCCGGTTTCACTGATTTCAAGTAAGCATAAGTCAGAAGACAAATGTAAGCTAGAGTTTGGAAAAAGCTATTTCATATAATGAATGATTGGTGCAACATGATGTAAGTGCTAAAACAGGGTTACATGTTGAATTTGATCGATACTCCTGGCCATGCTGACTTTACTTTCGAGGTTTCTCGATCTCTTTCCGCTGCTAATGGAATTGTGCTCCTTGTCGCCGCTAATGAGGTTATAAAATTGATTTTAATTTGAAAGCTCTTCATCTGGTTTATAAAATTTCTTGTTTATACATACAATACTAGTGACTTATAGGGTGTGGAGGCGCAAACGGTGGCAAATTTTTGGCTAGCATTTGAAGCTGGTTTAACAATTATCCCAGTTATCAATAAAATTGATCTCAACAGTGCTAACGTCCCACGAGTTGTTTAACTTTCAGTCTTACTGGTTTTTATATAACGTTTTATAGAATTTTGCAGAAGAATGCACTCTTAATCCTCATTCATTATCCGTGTTTAAACCTTCAGTTATTCTCATCATTTATCTGTATGTGCTTTTTTATTTTTGTATATTTGTAGGTACTATCACAGATGGAGAATTTATTTGATTTTTCGCCATCAGAAATACTTTGTATTTCTGCTAAAAATGATATTGGTATTGTCGATGTCTTAAATGCAATTGTTGAAAGGTAATACATGTATACTGTTAATTATAATACTAAGGATAGATTTTTTATAATTGCTAAAGATATCATTCCTATGATTTAAAATTTTACTGAAAATCATTTTACGTTTGCTTTTTTCATCTTAATTTTTCTTCAGACTACCACCGCCTAAAGGTGAACCACATTTACCTCTTCGTGCACATATTTTTGATTCCTGGTATGAAACTCATCGCGGTCCAATGATTTGCATTGCCGTTCATGATGGTAGGGTTTCCAAGGGGCAGAGAATACGAACTTATCATACTGATTGTGAATATGAAGTGTTGATGGTGGGCATCATGAATCCAAATATGCATGAAGTTGAGGTTAGCTCTTTGTTTATGATTCCAAGTGATTTGTCGCCACTACTTTTCCACTTTTGTTAAAAAAATCGTTATAGTGTTTATATGCTGGTCAAGTTGGCTTCCTTTTAACAACGATGAAATCAGCACAAGATGCTGTTATCGGAGAAACATTATTTGATATAAACTGTGCACGCAATATGATAAAACCCATGCCTCTATTAACGGTTCGAATTTGAGATGTGGTTAGTGAACGAATTAGCATGTCTATTCTTTTTTGATCATAGATATATTGTTGAATGATCATTTCCTATACAGTGAAAGGAGAGCACAAATTCATTTATGCTAGAATCTTCAGAAAAAATATGAAATACACTGAAATTGTAGCCCAGTGCTCCTTGCGTTTACGCTAGTATTTACCCGACAGATACAGCTGAATACAATTCTTTGCGTATTGCGCTTCACAAATTGGCTTTAAACGATTCATCGGTACAAATCCAACATGATAGTAGTACTGCATTGGGCAATGGTTTCAAGATTGGGTTCTCAGGGCTTCTGCATATGGAGGTAATATTTCGTTTAGTTAAACTTATTCAGAGCAAGATTTGTTTAACAAGGAATATGTAGCTTTCAAAGTAAAAATAGCTTTTTACAGGTTTTTTGTGCAAGATTGGAGCAGGAATATGATGCCAATGTTACTATAACTGCACCTAGTGTGGAATATCGTGCTGTCATCAAAGATAATCCCACTATTATAAAAAAAAGGTGTTCCATCGAATCTTAGCTTATTTATTACATTTGTGTTTCTTTTAAAAGTTGACGTGATCCTTTTTTGTTATTATCTACGAGATCTACAGTTATATTTTAATGTTCTAAAGTTCTATGTTCTATTCGTATTTGCTTCCTGTTAAACATTAATTTTCATATGTTCACATAGCATAATCTTAATTTTTTTATAGATACAATGGCCAACACATTATTCGTCTTTTGGATGCTAGTAAGTTCCCGGCTTATCCCAGCGACATTGATCATTTTTTAGAACCGATGATAAAATTAACACTTGTATTTTCCAGTATGTACTGTGAGGATGTGGAAAGATTATGTGTTGGTGCTCGTGGAGAACAAGGTATAGCTTATTTCTAATGCATCTCGTTTATAACTTAATATAAAAAGCTAGCATAGGAAGTAAGTTTGAGATTTACAGAAGTGGAACTGTTAAAGTTTTTATCTTCATTTAGTTGAAAATAATGGGTTGGATACAGATTATGCTATGCAGCAATGGAGATTACCTTTTGCTGAGATTTGTATGGACTTTTTCGAGAGGTTGAAAAGGATCACGAGGTTAGTTTCCTTCGACTTTTGCGTATTCTAAATATCAAATGGTATTTCCTATAGAAAGTTGTTATCATTGATATATTTATTATAAAAAATAAGATGAACTTTTACGTTATCTCTTGGTCTTGGTCTCATTTTTTGAACATCAACAGTTAAAAAAGTTTTGTATGGTGGAATGTACTATCCTTTATTTATTTTAGTGGCTATGTAACATTTAATTATAAGTGGGATGGTTTCAAACCAGCGAAAATTGAATTGCTTATGATACATATCAACGATCTACCTGTTTATGAATTCTCAGAGATAATGCCTTCAAACCAAATTAAATCACGAGCTAAAGAAATTGTAAAGAAATTGAGAGAGGTCAGTTTTTATATATCATGTCCAATTTCTTAGTACTTCTCAAGAGGTTATCAAGAAAAAAATTATTTGACAAGTTTTGTCCTGCAGGCGATACCTCGTCAGCAATATGAAGTACGAATTAAGGCCACTCTCGGACAAACAAAAAAAGCACTTGTACAGACGGTTATTGCACCAATCAAGAAAGATTTCAAGGGTCAACTGAAAGGCAATTTTGGAGGTTTGATAACTCGTGGATTTTAGCGCAGTGGTCAATCTTCTACTTTTGCTAGCTAATAGAAAATTTTTTGCTTTATGCATCTTTCTGCAAAAATTTAGTTTTTTCTAAAATTCCATTCGATTTATCGTATTTTATACACTTATTATATCTTCGTTTTTTCATCCAGTGAAATTTAGTTTAATTGTGGTATTTTCATGATTCGGTTATTTGTTTTAATTATAATGGTGTTTTAATAATTTCAGTACTTCACCTCAGATTTTAAGTCAGTCTTGGAATATTTTTGCTCTACTTCCTCATTATTTCCATTTTATGCACAATGGTGTTTTAATACTTTCATTTAAAACGCTCAATGTAATTGCAGGTGGTGGTTGGGAACGTTATTGCAAAAAGCTATCAGATCAAAAAAAGGGAAAGGAAAGGATGAAACAGCTGGGTCAAGTGCAAATTCCTAAAGAAGCATTCATAAATGTATTGCGGAGGTAGTAAGGCGTATTTGATTCCTGCGCAGCTATCAAGATGATTGAGTATGGCTTCGGTGGGCAATGTTCTAGTGAATGAAATCGAAGTGGAGTTGTTCCGACAGTAACAACACAGATTGTTACTATTGTTTTTTATCTTTGAATTATGTCTTTTTTGGGCTTTTTGTGATTGGTTAGGGTGTAATTGGTAAATAAAATCCAAGACCGGTCTTCTGTTAATTCCTTTCTTAAAAAACAGACACTTTAAAGGAAGAGTTGAAGTTTTACAAAACGATCATTGGTGCTAACAATTTCTTTTCGGTCGTGTAAATGATGTTAGTCCGACAGATTCGCTTTTGTGAATAATAAATATTGGAGAGTTTTGATTTCAGATTGAAGTGCAGGTTTCATTTTCCACACTTCCTGGAAAAAGCTTCGCTCTGTTTGAGAGATTTTTAATGACAAAGAATTTTATGTTAATATTTGATCTAATCCTTTATATTTATAAAAAAATTGATAAGTAGTCAACTTTTACGATAGGTTTCTGTTAGTTTGTCAGTAGTACTTGAAATTAAGTGAAAAATTGATTCCGTAATTTATTAATTACTCTTAATCTTTTATAACAGAAATCGTATTGTTGCTTTTGCAGATATTAGAAGTAAGTATTCAGTATGAAACCAGTTAATTTTACACGGATCTACTGGTAATGTAAAAGCCGCTGTTGGAATTAAGGATATATATTCACATATAATATCCTTATTAGTTACGAAAAGTGCATATATTTGTGATGCATCCTCGTTCGTGTAATACGTTTTTGTAGCGAAGGTGTTTATTTTTACATTGTGTTGACGAGTTATCAGCTGATATAATCAGAGGAGATTGTGGTGCGAAGTGAAATATGGTAGCTCATGATTTAAAAAGCATATATTTCAGAGAAATGACTTTTTTCAGCTCAGTTATTCAATTCAAGCTTTAGGTCGGAGAAGTGTTCTGACATACATACCATAGACACTGGTATGACTAGTACATGTCTTAGCACCTAGAATTATATTACGTTCATTAGACAGTCTTAGGAGACATTCTTTCTGATGACATTCTCGAAGATATGGGACCTTAAGGCAACACATGTAATACGTCTGTGTGTGTCTGCATGTTCTTGAAATCTGAGATGTTATCAACAAATTTCTCGATTGCGGGGATTTACATTTGTTGACTATTTCGTTTATCATGTGGGAGAGATTTGGTCGAGTAGGGGACTGTTTTGTTGTTGTCTTTTTCTCCCCTCAATTTAAAATAATGAAAAGTCTTAGATAATTTCCAGTTTCTGCGCGAGATGAACTGAGGAAATAGCATGTTCTAATAGAATGCATACAGAATTAATGAGAGGTAAATAAGAGTGAATTTAAGGAAAAAATACCTCTAGTGTTCTGGAAAGCTTCATATGTCATCAAATGTAATTTCATGAAGGTATGCATTCTCTTGCTTTTTCCATACATATTATTTTTCAGCCGTAACTTGAATCATAATGTCTAGAAGAAATCGTCTACGACGAGCGATATATAACGAAAAGAGTTGTTGTGATGTACGATTGCTTCAAATGATCATTTATTTCTTCAATTTCCTCTTCTATGTTAGCTTCTTGTGTTTTACTACATGCATGTTTATGCTTCATTATTCTGGGGTGATTAAGTGAAAATTCGGCAATTTCAAATTTCGGTGATGAAGCTGTTGAGGGTTTTTGAATTTCGAATGGAAGTGCAAAGGAATACAATTTAGATTTTAATTGGACGTGTAATATTGATACCTCACTGCAGATCAGTGCTATGGCACTTATCGGGCTAGCAATATGGACTTATACCGTAAAATATACAATGGTTGGCTCGTTACTGTATAGCAGGAGGTATCTGCAGAGCATAATTCTATGCTTTGCTGTCGGTTTGTCTGTATTTGTTGTAGCTACGTCAGGTTGTTGGGCTATTTCGAAAAGGAAACAGATGTTGCTGTTATTGGTTGGTATTTCTTCATATAATTCATACATTGCGTAAGATACTGGTCTCATGCTTTTTTCTTATTATAGCACAATCAACTATAAGAATCATATGTGTACCGTCGTTTCACTTCCAGTTTTTATCTATCTGAACATCTTTATTTTTAAATAAAGCAATTAGAATAAGATCAGCCAAAAAAAATTTTTTTTAGTATTCAATTTTGATATTACTTACGATATTGATGGGATTTACACTATGCATTATGACGTATGCCTACATTGAGCATCTTGAGAATAATCTGGGAACAACTTTACTTATGTCAGTCATTCGCGATCATTCTGAGCGTGATGACATTTCTCAAGCACTTCAGTATTTACATGAGCAGGTACAGTAACATATGCTTTGTGTTAGCATTATCTTTTATAGCGTGTGTTTGCATTAAATGTCTTAAAAACAGTGCTGCACTTTATATACGGCAGTTGTGAAGATAACGTCGCAAACTTTAACTCTGAGGAATGAATTAACGGAGTAAATTTATCAGTTCGGATGTCACTTTTTAAAATTTGTTTCTCACTTTTTTGCAGGGTCGATGTTGCGGTTCTCAGTCTTTCGAAGACTGGCGTGATTCCGTTTGGTGGCAGAAAGTAAATGCCGTAGCTGAGCTCAAGCAGCGTTCTTTTGATTTGGCTGTACCAGATTTTTGCTGTCGCTCAGAAAGACCGAACTGCGGACGTCGAGATCATCCATCTAATATTTATTACAATGTGATTTTTGCTGCACATTTCAGTTCATATCCGTTATGTTCTCCAAATTCTCGGTTCAGTTATACTAGGAGACCTTCCTAAAAAATTGAGTTGTGTCCGCTGCACTTTGCAATCTATGCTTCCGCAAAAAATTTTCCTTATTCAAATTTCACTAGAGGTTTTATGGAATTTACAGGGCTGTTTGAATTATTTGATGAAAATGATGAGGGAACAGTTGCTAATCATATGTGGTGCTGCGTTTGCACTTACGATTATGCAGGTTTTTCGCTTTAGATTTTGTTACTAAATTTTAATACTGGATACGGTTAAAAATATTTGTAATAGACTAAACTATCAAAATCAGATTAGATAGAACCGTTTTGATTATTTCTTTTACATTAATATTTCTGTCCGACCATCGATTTAACGAGAAGTGTTAAGATTACGAACACTTCTTATATAGTAATTGTGTCAGGCTTTACGTATTTGCAGCTATTTGGCATTGGTTTTGCTATATGTTTATATACCAAGTGGCGAGAGTTTCAACCTATAAAGTCTAACAACAAACGAAGAGACCATGCGACTACCCTGTTTTCTGTATGAAGTTTTTTTGATCAATCGGATTCGGCAAAAAAACAGGCATTCCTGCATCTTTATTCTGATTTTTAAAGTTATCTCAATTTATAGACTCAGTATTAATGTCTTTATCATATTACACATATCATTTTTGTTGCTTTTCTTTTTTTGTTTCATTTTCAGCTTTCATCGCCTATTCATTTGTTAATCAACTGTAAACTTTGTTATGGATTCAGTGCAATACTTTTTATAATGCTAACTTTTATGGGATGCATTAAATTTTTTTCTATAATCTCACTCAAGTGGTAAAAATGTCGTTTAAATTGTGTGTTCCTACTCCGTTAATTAGCATGTGGAACTTCGAAAATTTTGTTGAAGACTTAGTGTTGCCTAGGAAAAAATTAGCACTATTGGAATGCAAACCCATTTTATTAAAATATCAGGAGCATCAGTGTATTGTACACTTTTGTCTTTCAAATGCAATAATTTTTTGATCGATCATTATTAAGCCTTTTTAATAAAAGTTATGTATCGTTTGTATGGTTCATAATTTTTTGAATTTACATAATTACACCTTCCATGAAGCAGGTGAACAGCTTTGTGTCACACATTAAGTTTTTTGCAGTTTTGCAAGTGAATTCAGCTTGCAATAGTCCGTAAATTACAAATTGTGAATAAAAATTACCTCTGCTCAATTCTTACCTTTCAATTATGTCTGATTAACACTGAACAGAAACAGTCAGCTGAATGTAAGTTATTGAAAGGGAGTTTTTGAAAAAAACCTTACAACTTTCCCATATAGAAACTGCACGAAGTACCCTGAATCGTACTTTCTGAAGATCAATCTTGTGACGATGATAAATGAGAAAGCGGTTATACGCAAGAAGATGGTGTGCGGTCTCTAGACGCGAGGTAATGTCCTCGAAACAATGGTGACCTGATACTAGCCGATTTCAAAATCTACTTTACCGAATTGAAAGAGTTGCGTTTACCAGTCATCGCACAGCTTCCAAAATAACCGTAGTGGAAGAGCAAATTAGTTGTTGGTTTCTGTGATCAGCAGTGAATTTCAGGAAGTTAGAAAAACGTTGAGAAACTCATTTGATGTGTAAGAATAAAGACGCTTACTTTCATATTTGCGGCTGATATGATAATGAAATTCGATCTGGTAGGTGGAAAATTTGTAAGCAGTAGTCTTCAGTGATACTCGCACCGTAATATCGTCATAGGACCTTTTGAAATTTCAGAAAAGGAATGGGATGAAGCGTTACCCACGCAGTTTGGTTGAGCAATTTGAAGAATTCGAACAAGTTAATTAAGCAAAGGGAAAAGAGGAAAGAATGGTGGATGAAGAGGAAGGATAAAAGCGCCCGGGTTGTGGAAATTACCTTGGGGATTTGTTGGAGACCTGCTTTCCAGACCGCATTAGCCCATAACCAGAGTTCACTAGGGAATTACTGCTTCTATGTTACAAGCTAGCTCATATATTGCCCAGTTCAAATCATTATTCCCCCGTCTTTTCCATTCACTGAAAATTTCATCTATCCCAGTTAAACGACCTTCATACTTCCTTTCTACCTAACTCAAACCTTCGTTTCAATCCTCATCATTGCATATGCGTGCATCTGTATGCTGATATCTGTAGATTTGAGTAGTAGCTTTATCAACTGTTTTGGAAAGTGAAAAACCACAAATCAACAATGTCAACAAAGAGGAAGCAATTTAAGCCAAAAGCATTCAAAGGTATAAATTTGTTTCTTCAAACTTTTCATTTTCTTTCCATTTCTGAGAATTTTGACAAATTTTTAATTACATACGAAAATAATAAATTTGGACATCGATATGTTATGAGTAGTGAACACTTTAATATGTTCCCATAAACCGTACAGTTCGTTACAATCACTGAACTTGTAAAATTTCTATCGTATGTTCACCTCACGATAACACCACTCCAAATCGGTCTTAATTTTCACCACGCCGGAAGTGGTGATGAACGTTGACCGAGAACGACTAACAATCAAAATGATCCATTTAATTTACCTGTCAAAAAAGGCACAATTGGTTTCCTGCAAATTAAAATTTTTAATACCTTTTACAATAGCTGTCATCTTATTTGAATTTTTCAAAAAACGTGTAACATCTGCGATCGATAGATATCACTCATTCTGTATCATTCCAGTAATCTCTTCAAGATCAATTTTGTTGAGAAAGTTTTCCTGTACCGCCTGGATTTACTGAGTGTTAGTCAATTACCCATCCTTAATGTGTTATTCAATGAACAGCATGATCACCTCCAGTGTTCCAGACGACGAAGCAATCAGCAGTGACTGTGATGATTTGAATAAGAAGCAAGGAGTGCAGGAGAAGAAAAGGTCTTTTA
Organism: Litomosoides brasiliensis; assembly: GCA_013365375.1. Lineage (NCBI taxonomy): Eukaryota > Metazoa > Nematoda > Chromadorea > Rhabditida > Onchocercidae > Litomosoides > Litomosoides brasiliensis. The sequence continues at coordinate 59,178 of JABVXW010000046.1, read as the reverse complement.
ATCCTTTTGTTTTATTAACAATTCCATCTTGTCGGTTAGTTAAGGAATGATCTGAAACAGAATCCTTTCCCTTTCTTTTAAGCAAAGCGCTCTTCTGTGAATTGTTAATTTATCTGAAGGATTAGCATCTATAAGCTTTGCTTGATTGTGTCTATCAAAAGTGATCACTGAATGAAATATTTAAATGCCTCCTCAGTTCTCGCCTGAATAATTAAATAATTACTGTTAATGCAAAGCGTGTGGTTACATTTTGACTTTTTAAGAAAGCAAAAAAGTGGTAGCGAATTAAGAATAAATGGAAAAGAGATCGGTTCATCTTACCATTCAATCAAGGCAGTAGACGTGGAAATAACCTGTTGCTTCTGTGGCACTGAATTCGATGATATCGAGACACTACAGAATCATACATTACAGAATCATCAGGTATGTATATTTTCAAATGGTGTAAAGAATACAAAGGTCTCGGAACTAAATACTTCCTTCCTAATCTATCAAATTAACAACTGCTTACGTTCACTGGTGAGTTAATTCGCCTTCATATTTCAATTCACCAAAATATTTATATTTTCAAATGCGACTTTACCATCAATAAGTCCGACGCCATCCATCAGTTGAAACATTTGCTTAGAGATTCCGAGGATTGCTATATTCTATCAACGGTTCTTTATTGTTTTAGCGGCGGCAACAACAACAGCAAAGCGTTAAAGTGGAAAATGAGGAAAGCGATGCAATTTCGTTGAAGAGTGATGTATGTATTCGTTTTCGTTTAAGGATTTGGGGAAGTGAAATGTTGTTAAGAGCGATTAAGGCTCACATTTAAAATGCTAAGTAGATGGAGTGGCGGTAGAAGCATTGAGGCAGTGAAATTCGCTATCTCTAAGCAAATGAAGGTGCAAAGCAATAACTGATCTCTCCCCATATAAAATGAATTCATGCAGGCTCGGATCTGTCGAAGCACCAACGAAGGCCTATCACTGGCTTGTCAACAATGTGATATGACATTGCATAGTTTTGCTGAATTTGGTTATCATATGCGAACACATTTAATTAGCAAAGATTGCGAACAGAAATGCAACCTTTGTAGTGCCACCTTTACCGATCCCATTGTAATTCAACTTTTCTTTCTTAAAAAACAGTAAATGACGAGAAAATATTCCTGCAAAATTCCCGTTCATTTTTCTTACTTTAATTTTTAACACTGAAAAGATTTGGAAGATTTCCAACATCTATTTGATGATCAGAAAATACTACAGTTTGGTTGCAAAAGTGAAAATCTATCCAATAATTCTGTTAGGCTCGAATATCACATACAGTGGAACATTTCATGGAAAATACTATCCGTATACAATGTAAACAATGTCCGGCTGTACCGTTTTATAATTTTCAACAAATTCGACAGCATCACTCTGATGCACACTTGGAGATATTGTATCGCTGCGCTATATGTCATCAAATATTCAGCAGTCAAAATCGTTTTCAGGTGCAATAAATTCGAAATATCTTTTTGCTAATGCAATCAAATGTTGATAATATATGGTGATGATATTTACAATATCGGTTATTTTAGAACTAAATATCGTCGTTTTAAGTGATCATTTTGTTCAATTCAGGAACATTCTGCAGTACATATCGAGGAGGTTCCTCGATATTGTTGTGCAGCTTGCAGCATTCCATTTGAAACCCGCGATCTTTTGGGTATTCATGTACAGCTAATTCATGACCGACCTGCCCTTACTTTAACGGTTAATAGCTTGCAACGAAATTCATCGAATGACAGCTGCTGCAAGCAACAAGTCATCGCTCGGGTCATTATTTCTTTCATATACAATTAACAATTTTTAACAAGCATTGATAATGTATGAGTTTTGAATTTAAAGTTTTGAACAATCATTGTCAAAGGTCTTTAGTCAATCTGCATTTTCAACATTTCGGTTGAAGGTAACAGATAGTCTACGGAATTATATGATAACATTAAATCATTAGTTTCCGCACATGAAGTTAATTAAAAGTATTAAGTTCGTATCGTTCTGTTATAGCCCGAAAGTCGTTTAGTGAAATGTTTGGTGTGTGATATAAAATTTGAAGGTGAAGATGAATTGGACGTTCATCGACTCGTCGCACATTGCAAGGTATTTAATTGATTAATTCATATTATACTTCCTCCTCCTTCTCTATAAACTCGTACGAATTTTGTAATTCATTGCAAAAACACAATTAATCGTCGTCACTTTTTTGTACAATTCAAACTGTTTATTATTTATGCATCAATATTGTGTGCTATTTTTAACTAAGAAATTTATTTTTAAATGAGTAAAGTAGCAGTAGTAAGTATCTGATCTCGAGCTTTCGTTACTGTTTTTGAACTTCGAACGTTGAAATTCCTCAGGTACCTCGATCGAATCGTTGCGCAGATTGTCAGACACAAATTCAAACTGTTGAACATTTCAAGGATCATATTCGTGAACATATGAGAGATGAAAGTACCGTTGCCTGTATCATTTGTCGGCAAACACTTCGTAATAATACACAGATTGATACTCATGCAAAGTATCATTTACAGTTTAGCTATGATATCTCGGGATTGGATAGGCAATGCAATATATGTCAACAGGTCGGTTCGCTTTCATTTAGCTTGTACTGGTCGCTGCCACTATTACCATGCCATTTCCGAATCTCAAGGATATGCCGACTTGCGGATATGCTGAATGATCTGTTGTTGCAGCACTTCTCGAGCGAATCACTTGGAGTACACGTGATTGAACATTCGAGCAATGGAGATTGTCCATACTGTGACAAACATCTCCCGAATGTTCCTAGCTTATTGGTTCATATCGATTCGATGCATCCGGACGTGGAAGCAATCTATCAGTGCCATAACTGTCAACAGGCCTTTCATTTCAAATCTCAGCTACAGCATCACAGCTGTCCAGTCGTTGCGCACAAAACACTTCTTAGGTTGGCTTTATTTCATTTAAATTTCAATAATTTTAATTTTGAGTTTGAAATAATTGTGAAGATGATCTGCTTGCTGATCCATACTGTAATCACTGTTTAGTTCATTTCGAGAGCACATTTCATCAGTCGTGAACAAACGACAAACTTATCAATGTCCATATTGTTCTAAGGTTAGTTTTTTCCTAATCTTAAATCCTTTCCCTTCCTGTTATTGTTGTCTCTATTACCTTTTTAACAACTAACCTTATTCTCAACGTAAATCACAACTTGAGAGAGAATAGGCTTGATAAAGCATTCGTGATATCATTTTTGAACATGTAACGCGAAGGAAGCATATTCTGTTGCACGATGCTCTGAAGAAATAAGGCTAAGTAGTGAAAAACTTTAAAGTGTTATTTAAAATGTTTGTAATTTATTGTTAAGATGTTCGGCTCGGAAAGTGCTCTCCAGGGTCACTCACATGTTCATTCAGCAAAAGCATTCCGCTGTGACCTTTGCGTGCTATCGTTTTCATCCAGTCAACGTCTTGAAACTCATCGTAAGAAGCATTTTGCGGAAAAAAATTTTACATGTCAAATTTGCGATCTCCAATTCTTGAAGTGAGTGTGTAAATCATTTTCATCAGCACCACTTATCAACAGATAGCCGAGCTACTGAAAGTATTTTCCTCGGTGTTCGGGAAGCAAACATAGAGAAGTGGTAAGAGGAGGAAGGTGAAACATTTCAGCCAGATTTTTAATTCAGTGGAAAATAAAACAAATTGAACGGAAATTGATGATAATTCACACATATTGAACTCACAAGTGAACTATAAGCTATCGCGTGAAATTTCAGCCATGAAGATTTATCACTGCACGTGAAAGCGCACGGTGGCACTCTTACACAATCTGCAACGACTGATCAAAATATGGCGACACACTTTAACTAAACCCTTTTTTTTCTCTTTTTTTGTTGTTTATTGTCGATCGTTAATGGGAATAAATTCTCAGATGAAATTTCAAAAAGACTAAGTCAACGAGAAACGTGTTTTTCCTCACGTAAGAGAGAAATGGTGAGGGACGAGACACCTTTTGTTTTGTTTACACTTCTTTCCTCTGTCTCCTTTTGTTGTTGAACAAATGAAATGCCGCAAAATTGTTAGTTGTCATTTCGATACTTCATAAGACAGAGCCGCCCGCTAGATGTGATGAACGTTGAAATTGCAAGAAAAGGAAAGAGGTCACGTCATGACTGGGCCACAGTCACACGTAGTTCATCTAATACTATCTGACATCACAGAGACAATGAACAGTTGCCAAGCTCTTCCGATCTTTTCCATACAAGTGGTATGGCTAAATGGGTTTGTGATACATTAAATTTTCCCCTCCGCTCACCACTGTTTACGACGTTGACAGCGATGAGTCAGCGGTATAAGGTGTGGTTTGTGTGAGTCAGAGAGATTCATCGATATGACAATGTGTGTCCGTCTGTCTGTCTGTCTATTGCGTCTGTGTGATATTTTTAATAGAATCATTGCTCCTCGTTGTACACGTTTATTTCGGAATATTTCCAATTGTGTGCTACAATGCCTCCATTTCAATAAGTCCTCCATCGATTTTCTTTGTATTTTTGATGTTTTAAATAGCTGGTAGCTCCAACTAGTCGTAATTTTAAGAATTAAAACTTTCAGCTGTATACTTACGTTGCTTAGAATCCTTCGTTACGTGAACACTTACTGATAAATTCTGGGGTTAGGAAGTGTAGAACTGTAACAAAAGACGTAAAATTTGAATTCAAAGAAAATTGAAATAGCTGGTAGTGAATTTATTCACTCATTAATCTCAGCAAATGTGGAGTAGGATGAGCCTGCACAAAATCAGCAAAATACCAGTAAACATTGGGAGGTTAAAGTTTCCTGTATGCTAATTTCATATAAGGAGTAATTGCATTACAGGTAAAGTAAACTTTGTTATGATAAGGCATGATGGTTTCCAATCATCCTGTCGCCTCTTTCAGTTTTCACACCGTCACTATCATAATCGCAATTGCTGCTTCATTTAATGTGTGTACCTGGAAAACATTGGAAGATTTTAACTTCCTTTCTGTCTTTCATTTCACGTTTATTTCATATACGCAAAGAGGAAGGGATGGAGAAGGAGAGGGCGAGAGAGAGAGAGAGAATTAAGTTCGGATAAAAGAAATAACCATTAAGGCAACGTTGCTGCCATGGTTACAAAGCTGATTTCGACCTAAGCTGAAGTTGTTATTTGATGGATGTTTCTTGTCACGTAGGCATTGTTAATTTCCACGAGTGAAGGTAACGTGAACATGCAATGTTAATAGATTTTATTTCAGTCATAATTTACAATATTCTTTCTGTTTGGTGACAGTGTTAATTCACCAGTTGTCTGATGTGTGTGTGTGTGTGTGTATGTGTTTGTGTGAGATGATAAGAAGTATGGAGGGAAGATTCATTCGTTCGTCAAGTGATTTTTTAAATAGTTATCACTTATAATTTAGATTTGTTCGGTTGTTTCATAATCAGTTTATGCATCAATATTTAGCGAATTTTTGCACTTGCGCGTAGTTCAGTTTTTTTTTTTGTTTTGTACAATTTTTTTCGCGCTTCATTACACATTTGTAAAAGCAGCAGTAAAATTTACATTATTTCAGTTGTTTTGTTACGTGATGACGAAATTAAGTGGAACAAGTACGTGTGATGGTGATCAGCGTTTAGGCGACGTTAATTTGGATGATTTTTGGAATGCAGATGCAGATAAATATAAATGCTGCTGTCGTACATTTCATGTTGTCCGAGCATCACTCTTTATTGCCTATGCCCAGATGTTAATCACATTCGTTTTTGCGCTTTTCTTCACTTTTTATTATGTACAGGTTTGTTGCATTCTACATGAATAAAATTTGTTTCATCAAAATGTTGTGATTTCCCCCGTTGATTAAATGGCAGTAAAAGATAATTTTCAAATGTCCGACACCATTACCGTCTACTTTAAGGCTCAATTTAAATTCAGCAAGTTATTCAGGAATATTATAAACTAGTAATATGAATTCTATAGTTCGCGAACCGACATTTATTTAGGCCATTAACGGACGATTAACGCCAGACCACTGGATCAATCAGTTGGGTGAACGATATATATGTAAGTACTGTTTTCAATTCAATATTATTTTCAGTTGTGCAAAAAAATTTCTTTTAGTTTGTACTTTCAAGACTATTTTCATTTCTGATTGCTATTGCTGAACGATGAACATAGTGAGTACGGCGATTATATTCAGATGTAACGCTAAAAAAGGCTTACGTAGGTTCAACACTATCTCCCAGTATTTACTAGGTAGAGCTCCGGTGTCCATTAAGTACATATGATGAAAACATTCATCGATTAATCCAGGTAGGTCATATTTCAGCTTCACTTCTGTTTGCGGTCACGTTACAGCTGCTTCTTGTTCTTCTATTGCTTCACGGAATTCGTACAGAACGGCGCTCATTTTTGCTCCCATTTATCGTATTCGCCCTAATCGCAGCGCTTCTTGGCTTTACCCAGGTAGATACTTATTGGTTTTATTATTCCGAAAATTTGTTAACCATTCTTATGCTTCAGTCTTTCATATAATGTTGTCATTACCTTTATTCAACAGTTCTAAGCATTTTTAGATCGGAAATGATTTATTCGGTTACATGCATCCTTCGTCGGTAGCGCATGTAATGTATGACAACAAGTTAGTTTCTTGTTTTACTTCATTAATTTCCCTCTCTTCTCTCTCCCTATATATATATATATATATATATATATATATATATATATATATATATATATAGGGAGAGAAAGAGAGCTAAAGATGTGCTTGTACAGGTTAGCTTTATTTATTATGAATACTTATTAATAATACTTATTATATAATACCCGCTTTTTGTCTCACCTAGTTTTTTTTTTCTCCAGCGAAAACTTCCTTATATATTATTTCTTTGCAGTCAGTTCTTTTCTCATCTAATTGGAACTCTGTTCCAATTATGGTGTGTTGCAACTGTGTGGCGATGCTATGGTTTTTTGGGAGACAAAAAGGCTAGTTTTAAAAGAAAGCTAGCTTTGTTTTAGCTGTTTTTACGCTGAAACTGATGAATTAATTTGACCATCACTGAAATCATCATTATGTTTTCTTTTTTATTTCTGGAACATCCATAACTCATTTTAGTTTGTCCTTATATGTGTGTTCCTGACTTGAAAAAAAAAATTTTTCTTTAACTTAATAACAGGTTAGAAGTCAAAATCTTTGAGTGGTAATTGGTACTAACGCTTGTCATATTCACATTAGTTACTTTTCGTAATATGGTTAAGTTAAAGCTCATTTAATCTAATTCGTTTCAGTAAGAAGTCCAAATTCCATAAAAGTCGTCATAATTAATATGTTTCAGGTTATACGACATATCGGAGAGCAATTATCCACAACTCAGATGGCATTCCATTACGATGATATTCCACATGAATATCTTGCTATGTCACAACCTCCACCGTATGCCGATACTGTAATTAGTCTAAATAAACAACCTCTCACGGCATAACGGTTGTACAAAAATGTCATGAGTATGTGACATGGAGGTTTATTGAAATTTTATCACTTTACGCTGGTAATTTTTCTGCATTATTGTATCGCGGTTATATGCTACTTCTTAATAACTGCTAGTTTTTACGAGTTTCTTAAATCATGACTTACTGATCACATGCTGTACTTCTGTTAAATCAAGTACAAGAATTTATAAGCATTATCTCTAACCTGTATTAACTGTCCGTTCTTTAACTAAAATCAATTTTATAAATGTTCCGATTATTATTATTTGCCTCTTACATTATTATTAACATCTCAGTTTGTTGAGCAGAGAAGGTTGTCGTGAATATCATGAAATGTATCAGTGGATGCGTGTCTCGCGAAATTTAAAGAGCGGCAGTTCAATTTATTTTATGCATTTTTCTGAAATTTTTGCTTGGTTTGGAATAAAATTATAGCCTTTATATTCTTCTCTTCTCGATCTCAGTAGTAGAGCAGTTCGTGCTGAAATTTATTAAGAAAAAAAGAACTAAAAACTCATTGATTTCTTCAATAATGTATGACATGTTACTATTTATTTTCATATCAAAAATATTCTCCACTTTCTTCTGGATGATGAAGGGGGTCTCTAATCAAAAGACTCCATTTCAAAAATGATACTCACTGTGTTTTGTGTTTTTGATTGTCCTAAATTTTTATCTGTTAAATAAAATATTAATTGCTAAAAATATTACGCAGCAAAAATATTTCATGTGGATAAACGGAGATAGTTCCTGAAATTAATGCCAATGTATTTTATGCATTGTCGGAAGAATATTTTTGCGAGGGTGTATTTCATTTGATTAGTTTTGTTGTTAACTTTAATTTTTACCGTGAATGGATGACTTTCTCTACTGTGCCAGAAATTCTAATTGCTTCTTGTTGTCGGATCGTTCGCTGTTTTTGATTCACAAACTTTTTTTCAACACTTTCGTAGTGTTGATCTGATCAAAAATATACTCACATATTATTCCTTCTATATGAATGTCGATGATGGAACTGTCTCGGCCCTGATTACTTCAATAATTTTGTTTTTTTTTGAATTCCCATCTATTTTCTCTACGTTTTTGTTAATGCTCCCAATGAACTTATAGCTTCATAACCTGTTTGTTGCATTTATTAGAATAGTTGTCACCTACAAGAATGAACAAAGTTTTTACTGAAAAATGTTAATTCCATTAAGAATTAGATTTGAGATCTCAATAGAAACGTCCTCGAAAACTGTCCGTATTGCGATCTCATTCTAATTAGAGTCATAGAACTGATTTTGATGAGAATAGTCATAGAGCAATTCAATAATCAGTTTACTGGACCGCCTTTATCTTTTTTCAATCAGAAATCAATTGATATTGGGATTGGGGTTTTCACGGTGTCTCCTTCGATTACGTTGTTTTCGGCATTTAAGTAAATAATAAAGGTAGAGGAAATTGGAAGTGTTGGTTGTTTGGTGTTTCTCGGTCCCTTGTATGTGATCAGTCGTTCAGAGACCTCAACATTAACTGAATAAGGATAATTAATATATGAATATGAGTATTAAACAGTCTGTATTCACCGATTGCCGTGTGAGTGTGCGTGAGGCGCTGATTACATTTCGTAAGACATTAATGGTGCATACTTGTAACCCATTGACATATCATCTTTCCAGGATCCCAGAAACTTTAATGAGTGCAACTTGGAGTTGACTGAAATGATATTGTCAGAAATTATAGTCCTATATGTTATAGCTTTCGTTAAAGCTATCGAATTGACGTTTGAATTATCCGATAATGCAAATCAGTGCTTTTTTGAGGACATCAAAGCTGGTGTTGACTGTGTTATTGAATATCAGGTAATTGTCTGTATAAGGTTAATTTGTTTTTAGTTCCCGTCCTGCTATGGAAGCGAGGAGATGGCTTAGTTCTATTATCATTTGGAAAAGATTACCCTTCTTTCCTTTACGTATTAGCGAAATCCTTCCTATTAGAGTATTTCGTTATTTTATATTTTGTTATGATATTTCAGCTTTTATATTCTGGTTTGCTGAAATTTTAATTCACTTCAGAATTACTATCCTTTTTAACGTTTCCGATCAAATCTCTGGAACTACCTGCTCATGGGAGTGATCTTTTATACTTTACAGTTTACAGTCAGTTATTTTGTCTCTATATTACGTGTGTTGTGTCTTACTATACTTTAGGTAGTAACAGGTGGCCAGTATGATGTAGATATGACGCTTCAAGATAAGGATGGCAAAGTTTTATATCAAGGTGCTAAAAAACAGTATGACAGTTTTTCGTGGAAAACAGAAACAGAGGGAACGTATAAGGTATTGTCCCATTCTGTAAAGCTCCAGAATCAATTGAATTATATTAAATTAAGCCTTCCTTATAGAAAATTCACTGTTACTTGAAGTTATATAGATTGAAAATGATTTAGATCTTTGGTTCGACTGAATGAAAAACTGCGGAGAGTTTTCGCTAATTTTCTTCGATTTCGTGCTCTTTTCAGGCATGCTTCTCAAATGAATTTTCAACTTTTTCACATAAGGTAGTATACATGGATTGGCAAAAAGGAGACGAGGGTCAACTTTTAGCAAGTACAGTTTCTACTTAGCTTAGAAGCTTATAGAGTACTTTTTTGCATCTAGTGATTTTAATACTTCTTTTGTAAGATATGACAAAAAAAATGTGAAATTCGATTTATAGTACGTCGGAAACCTTTGTATAATAGAACAGATCCTATTATTAGCTTCTGTGATATGACAAAAATCAGGTGTCGATAAGGCGACTTCACGAATAGCAGCCATGACACAGCTTGAAACATCTGCATCAGCTATTGGTGATCGACTGAGACTGATTGATGATTATCAAACACATCATCGATTAAGAGAAGCTACTGGGCGTAAGCGCGCAGAAGATCTCAATGAGCGCGTCTTACTGTGGTCCTTGGGACAAACGGCTATTATAGTTACTTTGGGAATAGCACAGGTAATACATTAATTAACTAGGTCCTTTCCTTGTCAAAGTTTCCATATAAAGAGAAATCTTGCATTTTTTAATTTATCAGCCCTCTTAAAAAAAACAAATGCTCCATCTGCATAAATGGAGTATATAGTAAAAAAAAGAGTATATAAAACTGATATGTTATTAAAAATACTTCTTTGAATGGGATAGCTAAAGTTCATTTCAAAATATTAACATTTATAGAAATATGTCACTGCTTAATAATGTAGAATTTTTTAAGTTCATAAAACAGTGTATCGAATTATGAAAGTCTTCAAGCAAAAACAGCTTCGAGAAGCTGGAGAAACTTATAAAATGATATAAACTGGACAGAGTAAAACAGTTCATTGTGTTAAAAACAGTGGAAAAAATTGAAATTCTCATCATTTGCAGGTACTCCTACTTCGTTCATTTTTCACGGAGAAACGAACTGTCTTCTGATATGTTTTTTTTGACAAATATTTTGCCTTCTTATAACTCTTGCTTACTGTTTATATCTCGTTCATAGCCGGTTTGATTTGAACAGTCGCATGACTGATCAACAAATCGTTTTTCGAGGGGTACTTTCGGAACAAGTTCCATTTCATTATCAGGTTGTATCGGAACTTTTTTTAACTTACTAGTATATTTCTGAAACAATATGTGCTGTAATAAAATTACTAAAGGAAAATATTTGCTTTGAATGCTGTCGGTAAAAACCATTAACTTTTATTTGGAAATAAACCCGTTGCAAATTTGAAATGAAATGAATTTCTTAGTCGAGACGATTTTCTTAAAATGCTTTACTAAAAAGGAAAATGTTGAATTCACGTTGTTTGCAGGTCTTCAATTGTATTTCTCATTAATGTTTCTTCAATATCGTTCTTGTTCCTACTATTGTATAGTAAAAGTTAACTACTCAAATTTCAACTCGTTTTACATGCACGCAGCGGATTTTCTAGAATGTTTCTGAAATTCTTCCTCAAATCCTACATTTTTACAAACTTTCTCTTTGCTGTGATCTGTATACCACTTTATATGAACATTGCTCAGAATTCTTCGCCCAGAACTCATTAACAAATTTTGGCTGGTTAGATAGTGGTACAACTGTTATAAAAGACGTAAAATTTAATTCGAAAATAGGAAATTAAAATATAGCTGCTAATGAATTTATTCACTGATGAATTTCAACAAATTAGAAGTAGAACGAACCTGCACGAAATCAGCATAATAGCAGTAAATATTGAGAGGTTGAAGATGATGAAGCACAAATTGATGCATTGCGTTTAATGTCTGAAACATGGCAGAAGCATATTTATAAAGGCGCAGGAAAAAGCAATGAGCTCTTCGTCAGCTGAAAAGATTGACACCTCAGATTTAAATTTAGATACCCTAAAGATTTGAAGTGGTGAAGTTGCATGTGATGCAATGAATTGACAGGTGATATTACGCTCAATAGAGTGTGCAAGTACAGTACAGTACAGATTAATAATCTATTTCAGATGAGTCTTCTGCCTTTTTCTAATAATTGAAGTATATACTCATTTCATATAAGGAGTAGTTGCATTATAGATAAAGTAACCTTGTTATGATCATGTATCCTTGCCCATTTGATTTGTTCGATGAGAGTGGAATCATTAAAATGAAAATAATGCAGCCCTTCCTTTAAATCGATGTAAAAGTGTTCGTAATAATTAGAGAACGACTTGAAAATAACGCTATCTCCAGCCAGGAGAAAAGGAAAACGATATGCCGCAACTGTTCCATCAATGCTCAGTATAAATTTGTACTGAAATTCCATATTCGTCTTCCACGTCACTTTAGTAGCGTTATGTATAAGGAACCTATGAATAAAGTACAAAATAAACCTTGAAGAAATCCGGCAATGGCATGGTTTCAACCGTTGGAGTATGTTGGGAATAATCGAAAAAAAAGTACTGCGTGATTCCCGCATCCAAAAGATTAGGATGTAGTCTTGATAATTTCGCTATTTTAAGTCGCAACTGTAATAAAAGCCTTATTTATTCGAAAATAAACTGGTAATATTTCTTTTTATTAATGACATGCATTATGTGGTACATTATGAATTTTCGATTATTTTTCCAGGAACCGGTCCCATGGATTTCAGTATAGTTACGGGGTATTTACATTTGAAAAGGAAAAATGGCGCACTTCACTGGAATCTCGACCTCGAAATACAGCTTTATCTTTTTTTTGATGCCATTTATAATGGTTTTCACCCTTTACAGAATGTATGTCTAATGTAACCGACTCCATCGAATAAATTATTGACTTCGTCAACTCATATGTTGGCATTACAATGTCCACTGTATCTTAAATCATACATTACCATTGATTTTCAAATAATTGCAATACTTTCTGCAAATTCAATACAGCAAGTGATATTATTGTCAATCTATGTTGATCGACATAATACCCGTCATAATATCTTTCCCACTATTCATTTCGTGAAACTTTTTATTTGAATTATTTAGTCCAAATATACCAGCACTGCACCTTTCGAACCACACCAACTAATCATTGGAATCATGTCGTTTCCTGCTTTTACCAGCGGCCAATCGCCGAGATTGAATATAAACTCGGTATTTGGCAAATACATTTTTCTCATCAATGACGTGAATACTTCATCAACAAATATTCGGAAACCAGTGTATTCTCCAAAACATCGTCTATATAACTGAAGATGAATAGCTGGCTTTAAATTATGAATAAATCAAAATTCTCCGTTTTCCTCCATAAAACTACTGTTTTATTTTATTGCAGTCCTGGTCGCGAAAAAGTTATAAGTGAAAAGCAATCATTTAAATACTACCGGTAACATACAGTACTCAAAATTTGGTTCCAGTTGTACAAATAGAGATGACCTCAGTCATGTCGAACCCGTAACATAAATTCATAAAAACGTTTACGTTGTTTTCAACAATTTGGTAGTGGCATAATGCATTGGTGTAGCGGTGCTCGGGATTCGCCCATTTCCTTTTCACTATCGTTAATACTTTTTCAAAATCAATTGCAGACCACTGATTCAAATCACTGTCAAGCTGTGAATGCTGTGATTTACAACCGGCTTCTTTCATCCACTGCGATAACATCATTTTCGGACAATCACAATATTCCGAATAGAGTAAGCTCCCATTATCTAAATAGTGTTAAAACTGTTTTTAATATGTTTGGAAACAGCTTGAAATAGAATGTAAGATACCGTCTGCATATGCATAACAGTTTGAGACAGAATTATTTTAATAATTATCAAACCTTTTTTTAGCACAATTGGGGAATCACATAATGGGACATCATCTGGAGTATGAATATTTACAATCATTTGTAGACAAGAGGACCATAATCGTAATCGTAACACATATGAACCATCATGATAATCAAGTAATTCGAATCTTCAATTCTTTATAACATCAATAACGAATATAATTTTTTGTTTATAATAAAAACAGTATTTTGAGTAACAATTTTAGAAAACTTAATTTGTTTCAATGGAAAACAAACCGATGACGACAAGATCCCTGAACGGATACTTTCAAAAGGCCTACAGACTGTGTAGCGCTCGTTTCGTTACATCGTAGTTGTATATGCAAATAGCGAACAGGTAAGTCAAGTCTGAGTGTACCGAAACAAAATGCATCATCAGTTTTTTCGGTGAATGACAAATCGAATAAACCACCGATAAATAAAAAGTAACAAAGCATCCCCTTTCATCTGAAAATTGTTTAAATTTTATCTTTTGATTATTGTGGGAGCAACAGTACATGGGATTAGGTCATCTTGGTCCCATTATGAAATCAACCATATAAAACTTTTCATAGTACCTAATAATGTTATTTGAAATCCATGTTCGCATGAGATTATCTACAAATATTAATCCTAGTAATATGCGTATCCATTAATTCTTATAAGCTTTAAAAAAAACAATCAGCTTCTTAATCTTACAACTGGCCTAGAGACAAATACAAGCCATAGTTCCCAGAAGGAAAGCTATAAGACCAAAATTTTGTATTTTGATTTCAGTTCTCATTTTCAAACTGCAAAAGAAAAAGTTATAATAAGCTTTTGTAATAAATTTTTTTCTTTACTTCCCGCATATGACAAGGTTGAAGCAGATCTGAAAAAGTGAGCACTGTGTAACGGTAAATTATTTGTACAAATGCAGAACGCACAAGATGTAAGACAAAAAATCCAATTTTATCCAACTTTCAACTTACAACAAGCAACAACAGATAACAAACAACGAGACTATATAGCCTCAATGAAGGCAATTAAACCAAAAGAATTCAACCCTCTAGTAATTTAATGAATTCCATTACTATATAAACGTCCCTTACAAATGCCTGATAAACGAGCTACATTCTTTGAGGCTATAATAATTGCAGAAATTTGTTCCACATACAGCAATGAAGGTACGACTGTATTCAATAAATGATAGTGGTACAATGGCCTTCTAATGACTTTTATTCGTCAACTTCTTCCTTGACCTGCAAAAAAAGAACACATTTTTACTTTTTTAAAGTTCATCGTTAGTTCTGATTTCATATTACTTTCTTACTTTACTTGTGTTTCTTATCGATGATATGAAACCGATGATTAGCATTAAGAATCTAGGATATTGATTCTCGACTTGAATTAACATACATTAAGTGAATTTAGCTCATCCTGAAATCAATATACAACTCGGAGGCATATTAACTAGTTGCCAAAAAAAATCAACAATCATTTGGACGAAAATAAAGCCAAAACTCTGAATTTAATTTCAGATTAAACTGCATCAATTCACAAGCGAACTAAAGGAAGACACTAGTGTACCGCAAGTTAAAATGATGAAAGAATGCTGACTAATCATTGCTATAAATTATCGAAATACTTCCAGGTTAGACATGATTCTATGAAATACTTGTCAGTTTAAATTAATCTAATATAGGAAAACACTTTTTTTGGGAAAGTTACATATTGAAACCTTTACCTTCTTTTTCTTGTGCTTTTTGTGCGGTGGGCCCTCTTCATTACTTTGCCTACTTCCAGTCTCATCCATGGTAATAGGATTTCTACCACTACCAACATCACTGCTTTCAGAAAATTTCCGTTTCTTAGAACTTTTTACCGTTGAATCTGCATCAGGATCATATCGAGTTGTAGTACTGGAAAGCATATAGATTTGAATTTACTACAATCCATACAAAGGTCACAAAAATAGCGCATCATCCTTTAGGAAAGACCCTTTTTTATTATAATGGTCTGTATAAAAGTAGTGAAATCACCTCTTATATGTATAAGTGTCATGTTGAGCAGGTCTTCCTGTTATTCTTTTTGGTCCCCGTTCCTGCTCCATTCGAATAAATGTTTCTATATATGCCCGACTCTTTTCTCCAGGCTCAGTTCCCAGTGATTCATCCGCAAGTGCGTCTATTCGAGTCGCTAGCGATACTTTTGCCGCCAGTTTACGAGCGACCTAGCAAATAGTTGGAATTAGGAAATAATTAGTGGAACAGTTAAACTTTTTATTTATAAAATATATATATACATAACTGGTGTTACCTTTCCCTTGATTTTTGTATTAGCTTGACCAATAAGTTGAGCATGATAAATTAGGCCATATTTAGGAGTATCTCGTTTAGTTTTCAGGGCACGGAAGAGTGCCTTTTCTGCACCCAATATCTGGACTGTTGACGCTGGATATTTGGCGAGGTTCACCAATGAGCCGGCATGGGAAATTAATCTAGCACCAACCAATTCACCAAGTAAAATAGTAAGATTAGGTGCAAGTACCATCATTCGATTCTTCAAGTAATCGGCCAGCTCAGAACGATATTTTGTCAGTTCAATAATCTGAAAAAGTAATGATTATCAACATTTAAAGAGATGTTTCGGCAAGTATTCCCTTGCGTCATGATGAGCAATTTTATTTGTCCAGAATAAATTTAAAACTACCTGTTCACATAACCCACTTATGTGCAACACATCTGAATCGGATATATCAGTTCCCATACTAATTTCTGCTTCCTGTTTAACACGTGCTTCCAATTCTGGTGGCAAAATGTCTGAGAAGTCACAATTTGCAGCATTTGATCTCATCCCCATAACTTTCACAGTCTAAATCAAAATAATATTTCATAAATCCCACAGCATTTCGAATTAAAAAGTAGCATTTGTCGAAAATCTATCTACGCACCTGTGTATAAGCCTGGTGATCTTGAATTAGTTTACTCAGTTCTGGAAAATGCCAGCCGTACCACTCTCGACATCTAAAACAGATTCCACTGAGACTTGACAAAGTTTTTATAAAAAATTGTTGTAATAAGCAGATCAAACCTCATCACATAATTGTTAATTTCTTTGTCGAGATCATCGAGTAAAGATACCGCTTGCACAATCATCGTATCAATTTTTTCAGGATTAAATTTGACCTGAAAAATTTTTTCAGGGAAAAGATCAAAAAACGTTCAAATAGAAAGCTTCATTCAGTCATACTGTCCATCATGTTTTAGAATTCTTAACTCTGTAAAACGATTCAACCATACATTTATTCAAAGCAATCACCATATGTATATATGGTTATACGGATGTATATATGGATATATGAATAAATCCTCACTCTATATCGACTCAGCGAATGAGCCACGGCGAGATTCATGGAGCGCAGCTCTTGTTTGTGCTCATTTAGCAAACTGTCTAAATTTG
Source organism: Litomosoides brasiliensis (assembly GCA_013365375.1). Classification (NCBI taxonomy): domain Eukaryota; kingdom Metazoa; phylum Nematoda; class Chromadorea; order Rhabditida; family Onchocercidae; genus Litomosoides; species Litomosoides brasiliensis. Next base: position 41,977 of record JABVXW010000046.1, on the reverse strand, counting down.
CTCGAATACTACGCATAAGCTCTTGAGTAGCTGTATTATAAACACATGACACGTCGAATTTCTCCTGGAAATAAGTGTTTTCATTACACATCTAGAAGCTCCCTTTCATTCTTTAAAAGAGATGGTACGGTGCTTTCTCCCAAAACATCTAAAAAACTCAGCATTGTACCTGAATCCTATTTTTGCTGAAAATGTTGAGTGGAATTAATTGAATAATGCTCACTTTAATCATATTTCCCAATTTCACCTCACCAACAGCTAGTTGTTCACCCGTCTCTAGTTTTCCTCTTAGAGCTTTTTTTAGTGCTTTAGTCAATTTTCCTTCCGCCAAACGAGTAACATTTTCTACTGCTTCTGCAGTATCCTTGAACTTTCTAAAAGACACCAGCTGCAACCTGAAATTAACAAAGAGTTTAGAGACCTTATGAATCTACCAAAAAAAAACGATAACTATTCCATCATTATAAACAGTACTTAAAATTCACAATATCTAACTGTCTCCTTCCTGCAAGAACAAAAAATATGAAAAGAAGAAGAGAACCCTCGAAGAGATATGCACAGATCTGTCAAATCAAAAATGTTCCCAACCCTTCCCATCCGCACTCACATCTAACCATACCCGTCCTATCAACATCAATTGCCAAACTCACATTCTTTGCGCTTTTTCTGGTGTTGAACATTCATCCCAAATATTGTCCACATTTTCTAATTTCTTTTCATCCAATACCTGAAATGCCCACTTTCACTTGTACCTATCTAATGTTACTATTTCAAACGGCAATAAAGGATCCCGAGATCTCAATTACACTTTAATAGCTCAAAATGCCGTACACACAGGCTAATCCTATTCTACTCAATTTAAACTGTAACCTTAAATAGCGCGTATCCTGCGGCTGTTTCGAACAGCACCAACATTCTTTATCTGAAATAAAACAATGCAGTACAGATAGGGTCGACAGGCTTACAAGGGTTCGGCACAAGCTAAGCCAAACGTGTGTATACCTTTGACCAAACACGCCCAGCCGAAAACATACACGCGGACAACTCATATACTGTACTTCATATATTGTCAACTCCTGCCTCCTGCTCTAACCGCCCCGACCTATCCCATCACGTTACTTCAGCAGGAAAAAAATCCAGGCAGCCGTGAAATATCGTCCGGACTGTTGTGCAACGGCCTTGCAAGGGTTCTGGCTTTGTATTGTTGTGGATTGTCGTGGTATATAAAGTCGTTACATACAGATGAAGCGATGAGAAGTACGGTAGAGCAGCCACCATTAGAAATTAGCTCAGTAGATTTGATCTCACATTCTTCTATCTTCAGTGAACTACCGAAATCTTACTTGACCTTTGTAACAGTGAAAAATTCGGAAACTGAGTTTCAGGCTTTCAAGAGGGTTCATGCATTATGAGTAATCAAGTAGAAATACCGTCATCAAAGAGTAAGCGTGACCTGGAGTGTCTAAAGAAGGAAGTTGAGTCGAAGCTGCGAGCTTTTCCGGATTTTCCAAGGCCAGGGATCAAATTTATGTGGGACCTTTCTTTTCTGATCGATTAATAGAAGAATAGAATATTATTTTGCGGAAATTTTTACTGGACTGGTAGTTATTACATTTCAGAGGTGGAAAAGTCTTAATATCAAAACGAATAGAATATCTTGGGAAAGTTTCAGTATTGAAGAACTAAACTGCGTAGGCGTAAGTTATGGAAAACACATATGAGCATACAAACCCAATTATAACAATTCATACGTGAGGTTTAGTGACGTAATTACGACCTTAATTACTTTTTGCGCATAATAGTTTCGGTTTCTGAAGAGATGACGCCATTTCACTGGCCAAAGCCAATAGGACGGAGCTATTTCATTTTTGAAATCTCATGACACTGATGACATCGTGGATCCATTTCACTAAGCGAGGGGAGTTGCTTGCAGAGATGTGATGGTATTAATGCGCTGTCCGTTGTTACTTCAAGAATTGTGTGCAGCAATAGCTGACTATGTCCGTGTTGAAATACCTGTTGCGATAGATGCAGTTGCAGGCTTGGAGGCTCGTGGTGAGTGGGTTCATTTTTAACAAAAATCGAAAAATCGAAATGCAAACAAATAAATTGACAGTCGAAGTTAAAGCCTTTGTCGCTTGTACGTTTTTTGAACAAAGTTTTTTTTTTATTTTTTTATAAGTACGGAATGCAGGTTTCTTATTTGGTCCCCAAATTGCGATGATATTAAAGGTGCCTTTTGTTCCGATTAGAAAAAAAGGCAAGCTACCTGGAAAAACATATAAAGAAATCTATCAGAAAGAATATGGCGAAGTTAGTTGTTTTTACCTTTTTTTGGATTTCGTCTGTATTGTATATATGATTTTATTTAATTGTAATAAATGACTCTAATGGGATTTATATTAGTTTGAAATTTATAATCGAATTTCAATCAGAATCACATTGAATTGTTTGATTCTACATTTTTTCAAAGATCACGTTATATATCCCGAAGAAAGCTGCAATCAAGTCTTAATTCGTTTCTTCAGTGCATGCGAACTGCACTATTTTGATTTATAGGATATAATCGAGATACAAGAAGATGCAGTCAAGCAGGGTTCAAAAGTATTAGTGGTGGACGATCTTTTAGCAACAGGTGGTAGCTTAAAAGCAGCTATATCACTGATTGAGAAAGCTGGTGGTGACATTGCTGGAACATTCATGTTAATCGAACTTGCCTACCTAGAGCCACGAAAACATATGCCGGCACATATTCCTATTCATTCTTTTATCACAATGACTGAATAGAAGTCGCACGCTGACAAATTAGTGTGAATAATTGATCAACATGTAGTCTGGTTTGATCGGCGAACTTTTTGTCACATCGCACCACATAGATGAATAAGATTTTTGTTCTTCGATTTTTATTTATTTTGAAATAAATATTTTTGTAATGTTGTCTTGTAACAGTGTTATGACTAAAGGGAAGGTCTAAAAGCCATTTGAGGTATCTTATTGACATCGCTTTTATTAAATGAAATATGGAATCATTGGAAAACTTAAAACAGGAAAGAGTGTGATGGGTGAGCATGTAGGAGAGTGAAAAAAAGTAGCTGCTGTGAAAGTTATAGTCTGAATAGTACTGCAATATTGAACGTACTATGCTACTACTGTTTGATTACTCAAATATTTGTTCTTATATCTTCCAATAATATCTGGTTGAGAGCAAAATTTGAAACAATGCTTTCTTTTAATCATTTGTTTAGATAATTGGTGTGGCTGTAATATTATAATTGAAGGGTCTTCGTTCTTCGAATCTGGGGTGCCGCATTTTAAAACTATTACCTTGATCCTCGTGCTAATTTAGATATCGGAAGTAATCAATATTGTTATCCTAATATGTTTCAGGAAAAAAAAATTCCTGACCAATTCGGTTCTTAGCTAGGAGTTTAAGGTGGACGGAGTGATTTTCTAGAATTTTTTGTCCATTATTCATACTCCATTCATTACCACTAATAATTATGCTCATTAATTAGGAGGGGGTTAATTGCATCTGCAACGATTCAAATCTTTCCGAAATTTTGGAAAAAATTTGAAGTTTTTCTTTTACAAAACATCGCCTTCATTTTTCAGTTGTTAAAAAAGTCAGTGTTGTTCTTTCCCGTATGCTGTAAAACATTTCGCCACATCATTATTATTTATATTGCAACCACAAATATTGATGTTATATTGTGGATAGCGTCAATGCACTTCTCTTTAACTATATCACTTTTCGCCTCATTTCATCACTTTGATTTGTCACTGCTAATTATTTTATCGAATTACGTAGTTGTTCGTTTACTGGTTCTTTCGTACTTTATTCTTTGCAATGATATGAATTATATTGTAATTGAAATTAAGGCCAATATGATTTTTAAAATGATGGAGAATTCATTGAAAAATGCTAGGAACTTTGCAGTTTACTGATTTGATGGCCGCATTTAAAGGATAGGTGGGAAAGACAATGAGTTCGACTTGGCTGAAATTTATTCTTCTGGTTGTGATGTTTGCAGTTACTTTTGGTGCAGGGATGGTACCAGTAAAAGTATGCTGCTTTGTTTATATAACTTATTCAGTTAACTAAATTTGTGTGATCTAAGTGCTGTAGAGAAAGTTGCACTTATTAATTTGCAGGAAAAAGTAAGTAGTGTGACGGTCAGCGATTTTAACAGTTGTTTGTTTGATGAAGGACGTAGTTTTTTAGATCCCAAAAGCATTTGAAGCAAAGAGTAGAGAATTGATACAAGGAAAATGAATTCGTGAAGCTATTAAGTTAGGCATTGAATACGGTTACTGTTACTCTGTCAAAACTTTAAGCAAAAATTCGAAGTTCTCGACTTGATCTGTAGAAATTTTCAAAAGGTTTCAGGTGCTTAAAATTCTGCGAAAGCACGCAGCCTCAGCATCTACATCCTCGAAACAGCGAAACGTCTCCTTGGTGTTGTGTTTACTTACCTGTTTTTCGGGTGGTGTTTTCTTCGCTACGTGTTTTTTGCATCTCTTTCCGGAACTCACTGAACATCTTTATGAGGTTGTTTCATCTCAAATTGCATTGCTCATTAATGAAAAATAAAGTTGGATTATTTCCCAATTATTCAGAGACATGGCTACGTGATTTAGTAACTGTAAGTTCGAAATTATTTTCATTTCTCAGAGCGCAATTTTATCCTTAAAGAATTTTCTATTTTCCTGGAAACTTCTCTCTGTCTCTCTCTAATTGGCCATTCATTTTTTTAACGTGCATTAATTAATATCATTTGACATCAACTGCAAACATAAAGTAAACATTAGCATTGCCATTTCTTCAGATGAAACAAGAATATGGATTTTCCGTGTCATATCCTCTGGCGGAATTATTGTCATGCGTAGGATTTTTCTTCCTATTTTTTGTTGAAGAAGTTATTTTACTTCTTATACCCGGTGCTGGCCATTTGCACGGTCCGACAGGTGCTCAAATTGCTGAAGGATTCTATGAACAGTAAGTTGATAGGAGTAATAAGAAGGATTTTCATATGATTACATAATGGACAGCCGGCAGCTGTTTTAGCTGGTTGGATGAGACATCGTTCAGTAAAGATACTATAAGATCTATCATGTTATTGAATTGTTGATTTTGAATGTTTGCATATACCGATAGTTTTGTGAGTATCGTATTTCATGAAGCAGAATTTTTATGCCTGTATTTTTTTGAAGAAGTAATTGTAGTTGACTGTGAGAATTAAAGTATATGAAATAAGTCTGTTACTATACTACATTTGTGAAACGTGAGTACACGTACTACGAGATTTAAATATTACGCAGTAATTGAATGAATTGGGCAGCAGAATAAGTTTTAGTATTTCATTGAAGTGAGAAACATACAGTAAGTCCAAGTTAGACCAAGTTAGAGTTTTTCGACGCTGGTGTAAAGTTTAAAAGTCCATTATGTACTGTATTGATGACATTGCTTAAGAAAGATAGAAATGAAGAAGAATCTGGCTGTGTAGGATGATGAGCAGCAGTGCAATTTTATCGGACATCAGACAATGTTGTATAATTAAAAGAAGCGATTATTTTACCAAACATGAGAACATAATAGATGAAGAGGGATGGATTTTGCCGGGATGTGAAGTGCTTAAGCAAGTTATCAAATAGTACAAATTAGTTTGTTGATGACAGATAGGTAGCAAACATAGAAACAAAGCAAATGGTGAGGAGGCACGGTATTTAATTCTTCTAATAATTAAAGCTAGCAGTTATTTATGTTGTTTCATTCCTTCCTATGTGGTTTCATATGATTTCCATCTGGCGTGATGTAAAAAGGCTTTTGGAGCTTTGGAATATCATTGGTTAATTGTCGATATCGCTAAAGAATTGTGCCAAGAGCTGATCCACTTATATTGTTTTATTTATTTTGTTTGAAAATATCAAAGCTTCAGAAATCATGATGCCGATCACTGTTGTCATGAAAGTATTAACGTCGATGCTCCCTCGAAAGCTTGTTTATCATGTGGACCTAAAGGTAGGCTTTAAACATCGCTAAATAATGATTGCTCTAGAGGTTCTTGCAGTCTACAGATTCTTCATGAAACTTGTCAGTTCTGTGCTCTAAGATAAAAATAAACTTGTTTATGTTACAGACGAGGATTCATCTAGCAAAGGATTACTATGTGCAACAAATTCACCGAATCGACGATCTGCAGGTGGTCAACTTGTTAATAAAGGACCCGATTATGGGCATCGAGTAGAGTAAGTGTAAATCCTTAGCAATTTTTTTAAACATCTTTTATAAACAATATTTTTGGCATTTTTTTTAAGGGTTGCATGCAATGAACTCATTGGTTAGGGGTTTGTTTTGTCTTTCTGTGCATTCCTTCAATGAGTCAAATTTTCGCATGATATTTGAAGGAAACAAGCATGATTTTTTGTTATAAATGGATTTTCAACGTTTTTTCGAACAAAAAGCATGGATTTGCAGCTTTTCATCTCAATTTTTTTTTATACTGAAACTCAGTGGAAAAGACTCAACGCCTTTGCTCCAAAAATATACATGCGGTGTTGAATATGGTACTATGTTCCGGAAATCTTGTGGTCAGGAATCACCAGGCAAACGAAAGTACTCATTTGCAGCTTCTACATTTTTGCCATTTTAACATTTATTTGTTTGATAACTCCTCGACTAATTTGCTTTTACTTTCATGTTCTTTTATCTTTGCTCCAAGAGTTGCATGAAGTGTTTTATTGTTTACTGGGCAATAGCTATCAATATTTGTTAACAGTAGACAACTATGCGTTATCTGTTTGAGATTAAGTACTTTTGTCTTTTTTTGGACTTCATATAATTTTTTGCCATTTATGGTATGGGTGAAAACATTTTGCACAATCATAAAAAATTTAAGGAATCAAGTTTTGTCATCAAAAAAGTAAATATATATTGAATCTTCCAATTTCTTTTATGCATGATATTAGTAAAATAGAAAAAAATTAGCTTTGAGGATCGCGTGTTAATTAGGAAATAAGGTGTATTTGGTCGTAAGGGATTCTTGACTTTCATGTTTCATCCGATACTTCATCAGTTTTATTTGAACAAACGTGCTGACCTGATACACGCTAACCTGTTCAGGATGATCTTTTTAAACTTTGCAGAATTTATATTTAATTATCTCTTATTTGCTTTAGGGCTTTGACATTGGCAGAACCGGAAGCATGTGAACGAAACTGCGATAGCGTTAAAGAAGATCCTCCAATTTTGATGAAAAGTCGTCCTCATGCTCACAGCCATGGTGTACGTAGTATCACATTTGTCCTGGCAATATCGTTTCATTCAATTATCGAAGGTCTTGCTTTCGGTGTTCAGGTTTAGTACTATTATTTTTATTAATAAAATGCCACATAGCTTTAAGACAGAACAGTAAAGTTAGATTTGATTAGCTGCAATCCGAAGAAAATGGAATTTCAGACAATACCTTACGCCACTTTTATTTTGGAGTATTATGGGAATGTTTACCACAATTTTTTTTACAAATTGTTAGTTAATATATAACATTATATTTCCACACCATTGCAGATCGATAATGCTCGAATCGTGACATTATTTATATCGTTGATGATACACAAAATTATAGTAGCATTTTCGGTCGGTCTGCAGTTAGGCAGAACTCACGCACATGCATTAGGTTGGGTATCCCTGAGTATGGGCCTTTTTTCGATCATGTCACCTTTCGGTGGTTTTATTGGTACATTTGTTCAAAGCTCACAAATAGATACACAAGTGAAAGCTTTGACTATACTTATTTTTCAAGGAGTTGCCGTTGGCACATTCATCTACGTCACATTTTTTGAGGTAAATATTCACATTTTTATTCAACTTATTAAAGTAATAGCACATCCATTGTTCATTGCACCAAAACCTCATTAATTTTAAAACAAGTTGTGTTGGATGGTTAATAAGATATCGTTTTAAAGTGAAATATGTTTTGCAGGTTTTGTTACATGAACGAGATAACGAACATCCGAATCTTCTAAAACTTGTTTTTATGTTGATAGGATTTGCATTGATCGGTGGGCTGCGGTTTTTCGACAATCATTCCCATGAACATTCTCATGAATCTCTTCAAAACCATGGAACTTTTGTCACCACCTCAGCTCCATAGTATTTTGTCCGAATACCTTTATTTAACCTCTGTAAATAATTTCCCAAGGTGAAAGTTTTTACTGTCGTTGTGAAGCTGGATCAGTTCCATGTTTAAGTTATTTTTCTCTTAGTTTTCATATTTTGGGAGTTGTATGCGGTTAAAAATACTCTTCCGAAAATAGTCGGTTTTTTATTGTAGATAGGAAATAATTGGTAAGGAAACGAAGCATTGCAAATTAATTGAAGAATTAGAGTGATCTTTACTCCTATTTCAGAAATGTTATACTCTTATTCTATTCATGGTATCTGCACATTAATTTCTCTCAAAATTTTTTAGATTCATCAAATTTATATATCCATCTTCCTACATATCTCTCCTCTTTTTAATCCAGACGTTAAATAACAGTATCATTCATGAAAAAAAACTGTCTATGGTGATCTGAATTCGCATACTTCATAGGGTGCTATGATAAAATCCTCAATCAAAACGGTGTCACCATCGTTATATGTTATACTGACTTTATTAATGACTGTGAAGAGTCTTATTACTTTTTCTGTAAAGGAAAACTGGGAAAATCATTTGAGTGAGACCGTGCAATGAATAAAAATATTTTCCACTTGTGAATCATTTCCTTTACGGAGAAATGTGAGCAGAGAGGCTCGCGAAATTTGAGGCAAGTCATTCTCACAAAAGAACTGTCGGTGTAAAATAAACTTTAAACGAATCAGTTTCTGCCGTCAACGATCAAAAAATTAAGCAATGCAATTGTACAGTTTACATTGACGCATCTATTTCTAACAACCATATTTAATGTTGAGGATTTCATCCGCCTTCAGGATCATTTAAATGTACAAAACATACACATCATCACATTAAATAATCAAATTCTAATTAGTAAATGATTAACTCTGCCGAATAACATTTTATATACCCGTTCTTCTATCCTCTGTCGCTTACGTAAAGATTGGTTTACAACAGATGGATCCTATTGTCACAACAAAAGGATCTTTGCATCTCATGGTTGAAATAAGACGAGTCCGAAATATGCTCAAACGATCAGATGCAAAGATCTACATATTTAGAGCCACTGCAATGACCTAACTTAATGCAACGCCAATTGGTGTACAAGAAGGTATTATTCAGATTTTCCCTTCAATGAAATTTTATTGGATCAACTAATCTGAGCAGAATAAGCGAGTACTTGTACATCACTGTATTACAAACGTCGAAGTATAACCAGCTTTAATGGTCCTTCTGGACGTGATCGAAGTGTTTTTGTTGCTTCCAGGTAACTCATACCCTTTACATCGATTCCATCAATTGTGATCACCTGATCACCAACTTTTACACGACCGCTACGCGCTGCAGAACCACCTAGAAACGATTAAAAATAAATTACGTAATTGTTAACAACATTAACGTTAAGTACAGCTTCAGTGAACGGTACTATTTTTTCCTGGACGGAACTGACATTTACCGAATTTCATTCCGATGAACAGATATAATGAACATATTTAAAAAAATTCCCGATGAAGAATTGCAGACTTTGTTTCCATCTCCTTTCTTACCAAGTCGTACATCCACAACTACCACTATTTCTACAGTAAGTGATACCTTCAAAAATTCGTTTGATAATAATTGGTCGGTCACCAAACACTGATCCACGGCCACCATCAAGCGCTAAGCCGACACCAAGATTGCCTTTTGTCAATATCACTTCTTCGGAATCCGATGAATAATTGAACCGGTCAGGATCAGCAGTAGCTTAAACAGATAATAAGCCATTCAAAAACCTGTCAAATGGTTTCTGCATATTTTTTAATTCATTCGCAACAAAATTGGTTTAAAATAAGGATTTATGGATCATGCTGTAAAATGATTTTACCGGTAAAGGCAAATTTACTGGGCTCAGTTGACATGTCATTTGATTTTGTCTTCAATCGTCCAAGTACAAAAACAACGTGTTCAGTTCTTTGCTTGATTAAGGTTCGCGCATCTGCAGCTGACATCTGGAATAAACAGTAAACAGATGCCGATTTATGTTGTAAGAAATTAAAATTAAAAACGCTCTGTCAAGTATCTTTTAATATCACGAGAAATCATCCGACCTGTTTCGTTGAGTGACCTTGCACGTAGAAAACACGATCTCCTTTTTCGATAAGGTCGCTCCGATCCGCAATACTGCCCGATATAACCCTTTGCACCTGAACATACAAGTAAAACTATTGTTCAACTGCACTTCAAACAATCAAGTGACCCAACCAATTTAACTTAAATACTCACACTAATATACTGATCACCAGAAGCTGCCGAACTCAGAATTACACCAATTGAACCTTCCGGATTACTTGCTGGTCTTTTCAGTATTACTTTGAAAATATTGTAATCAGCAAATTTTTCACCTAACAAACTTCTGCATTCCAGTAGCTGAAATACTTGAACAATGCTGACTAGATTAAAGAAAAAACTGATTTCGGCAAAAAATTGAAATTCAAATATGAGAAAAACATAAATTGCTTTTAAAATCATTTCAATTTTTATAAAAAGCAGAATATAGCACACCTGTTTTAAAGTTCAAGTAGAACTTTAGAACCATAATTAGGCAAAGAGCAATACGGAATCTTCAAAATACCAAACAACGGAAAAATATTATAATAATAAACGGACGATAAATGTTGAGAGAAACAAAAATTATATTGCTAATAATAAATAGTTATTAAAACATAAAATTATAGATTAAATAATTTGAAATCCTTTAAATATTACCTCCACTTCAGCTGGTTGTGCTTGCTTATGCAATTCACTGCTTGATGTTACCTCTTTGATTATTTGAAGTGCCGCTTGTTCTGCTTCATCTGCTTCAAGAGGTCTTCCGATCACCTCATCATCTGTTATATGGTCGAAACGTGAGAAATCGAGCCCTTCAACTAACCCATTCTTAGAAAACTATAAAAATGTTTTGTTTATTATCAAAATATGCAACTATTCTCATGTAATCCTAGCCGAAAACATCACGCTGATCCGTACTGATTAGATCGTTTCATGGTGATAAAATTAAATAAATGAATAAAAACATTGCTGAACCTTTGATGACTGTCACAGAGGATTCTGTTTCCGGCACGCATGGATACACTTTTGTATTCGATACTCTTTCCATTACGGATGAAGATACTTCCGAAGATCCTTTTCCCTTCTGTTTCATTATAATCGAAGATTTTTTTTCAACTCTTTCCCGCTGTTTAGTAATATTAGAAGATTTTTCCACTTTGATATTTTCTTCGATGGTTGAGATGGATTTCTTCTCCATATTATGTGATTCTAAGAACACTGCAGGAGTATTCTGTAAAGAATTATGTGGTACGAACTGACAATGTAAAAGGAGAGAGAGAGAGGGACAGGGAAATCATTATCGGTCAAGAGGTATTGATATGTAAAATTCGCACCTGACAGACAGCATAGTGTGGAAATGATGAGAAAAATAAAATTACCGTAATGGTATTACGTAAGAACGAACTCACCTCACAAGTGCCTTATTTGCACTTACTATATCATTCTAAACTAATTTTGAATTTTTCTTTTATAAGCTTTATTGGTTTAATTTCCACTAACTTACTCTAAGCTTTTCCCGCTACTCACTCCCTCACTTTATCATTTTGTTTCAGTAAAACGTGAAAGAAAGAATATGCCAACGAAAAGTAAATTTTTAAATAAATGTACCTTTTCAAAGGATGTTCTCGCTTTTGTAAACGAATTTCCGGACGCATTGTTGGAAGTTAAAATTTTATTTCTTGAAGTTTCAATATTAGTGGAACTTCTTTCAGTGAATCTCTCACTGATCGTTTTGTTACCGCTGAACGAAATATTCTTTGAGGTGCGCACAGTTGGTGTTATCGCTTTCGGAACATTACCGCTACCACTGCTTCGGGATTTGCTACATTCTATTGAACCCGTGATGTTTTGGAAAGTTTTCGGTGTTGGAATTGCACCATTATCTGCCTTTGTAAACTATAAAGATTTATTTTTAGTAAAAGAAAAGTGGAAAGCATAATTTCAACTAAATTTAGTTGAAAAATAACGTCTTCGTGGAAAAGTTACAGTAAATTAATTAGGAATGTGGCAATTTTAAGAACAATAAAGATATCATTTAGCCTACAAATTGGAGTGCAATCAGCGAGAGAATTTCACGCATTCAATCGATCAATTTCAATAGTTTCTATTTATAAAAATAAAAGTTACCTTTTCAATAAGCTTATTAAATGGGACTGATTTGTCATCTCTAGAACGCCGTGGAGCAACTGGTATCACCGGCTTTTCAAATTTTTCATTTGATAATGTCATCGTTTGCGATTGGTTGACGGGAACTACCCGATCAATTTTACGAGGATGCTCCGGTTTCCTCGAAATTGATACAGCGGAATTTTCCCATGTTGGATGGATGGACTTAGTAGAAACGATTGGGTCAGATTTCTCAAACACAACAGAAGTGAATTTCTCTGAAAAAGGTACTGTGCTACTCTTCGTGAATAATATATCTGACACAGCAAAGAGAAAATTATTTTCCGCGCTGATACAGGAAACATAGAATTGATTTCACCCCCTTAACTGGTCCATCAAGTAATTTGAACTTCTGGAAGTATCATTCATTATTTCAATAATAGGTTCGTTATCGTTTGAAGGAGTCATTTCTGATAACCTTAAAAGCAAGAGTTAAGCTTTAAGGAATCCGGAACCCAACTTTCCAGAATCAAAGCTTGCACTCAAAACGTTGTTCCTCACTATCTAATATCGTAAAGGACAGTTTCTCATAGATTCATTCACACAAAGACAAATAGGAATCACAGGAGATTTCGGGTTTACTTAAGACGGTCGTATTTTAATCAACTATTTTCCGTGTGAAAATTGCAAAAAATAAACCGTTTCTGGAAGTGTCAAGCCTTCGAGGGACAGTGTGGTCGATTTTTGTTGCAGACACGGATGAAACGAAACAACTTTTCTTCATATCAGAGTACATTTCTGCTTTTGAAGTATCTTTTGATTTCAGAGTAGAATTTTCAACTAAATTTAAATCATGATGGCTAATATGCGACTGATCAGTTTTCATCAGTCGATTTTCCGGCTTTTCTTCGGAAGTCATCTCAAATTCTGGATTACGAAATAGGGTCTGAAGCGGAGGTTCTTCCAGGCTGGCGCTTCCATGACTTTCATAGTCATTTCGAGGGACAATTTTAGAAGTAACGATTTCTTGAGATCTCATAAATGAATGCTGAGATGCAGCACTTCCTGATTTCGAAGGTGTTGGTGGTGGATTGATGACAGAATCAGACAACAAATTGTATCTGAAAAATTCATTGAAGTGAAGAAGAAAAAATGGATCATCCCAATAAATTAAAATTTTTAATTTTTGAATTAATTTGACTAACTAAGCAACTAACTTCAAATAAAGTATAATGACATTTGTGAAATAGAAATAGCTGAAGAATAAATTAACCATGCCATGGTTAGATTACTGCTTAACATTAAATGAAGATATTTTCAGATATCAAAATATCGTTGTTTACAACGTTGAAGAACGTATGAAATTTCGTATGAAATTAAAATTGTACATCTCATGAGCAGATGATTGTTTCATATGATCGCATGACTTTCCATTTTCATGTTGCTTATTTATATTCAACATTTCCGTTCTTTCATTTGACCGTGGCCGATTGTCATGTAGTAACTTCGTTGCTGGAAGATCTGTTGATCTTGCTAAAGTGGTGCAAAATTCCTCCGATTCAGCGGCTATTCGTGGATAGCGGCAGTTCAAAATCTCTGCTTCAATTGATGAATTTTCCTGGAATTCATTTAGCGATCCTCTCATAGACACTTCCGACTTTTCATCTTTACATTCACTAATGCGCGCCGTATCTTCCTCTATTTCACTTTTTAAACGAGCATATTTATAACTTTTCTGCGCCATAATTTCTTGCATTGATTGATTTGGATTAGATATTTCATTGGATGAAGAAATACTGGAAGAGGTTGTTGTATTCTGGAACTTCCGATGTACCGGACTTTCAGGATGTACAGTTGAACGAGAAGGCTGGGAATGCTGTTCTTGTTCAACAGTACTTGTAGAATATGCTACGAGAGGTTGGCATTTATTGCGATAAGTTTCTTTCAACGTTTCTGAGTGAATCATAGGATCTGATGAAACACTCGTATTCGTGAACGATGGTGGTGATATTGACTGTCTAACTGGGGTTATTAACGGAGCAGTAACCGATGAAGTGGAATGCATCTCTTCATCTCCGGTTGGTGGACAAAGCGTACCATTAAGAAAATTCGGTCGACTGAAAAAGATTTAACTTATGAAAATAAGAATTAATTAAAAGAATTTAAAAATTGTTGATGAAACAGAAGGTCAACATGGATCCATTGTTTCCTGGTTACTTTTAACTTAGTTATAAATACCTTTCACAACGGTAGGTGATGGATCATTCAAATAAGACTACGGTCGATAACTTTATGTAAAGTCAACCAAAAAGCAGTCCCACATCAATTTCGTTTTCATAGTGAATTCTATATAAGCATTTCAAACCGATACTTGGTGGCGAAACGTCGATCGAATTCATCAAACAATGGACTGGAACAATCTGGATCAGAAGCAAATACGCTAACATAAGTTGGTTTATGCTTGATATTATTACGATTCCGGGATACGGTTCGTTGTAATTGTTTCGATTGTTGATGAAGTTGTAATCGATCACTATGAAATCCGGAATCGTTGCTGCTCGGTGAGTGATCACTAATTTTGAATAACATACCACCAGTAGCACTACCATTACTGTCATTATTACCGCCATTCATGGACGATATCGTTGTGTCTAATTTTAAAGCCATTTTACTACCTGGAAATTTCTAATTTAAAAAAAAAATTTTTGTCAACCTAAAATAAATGATAACATATTTATGAGTACAGTGGGAGCAATTATCGCCAAACTTGAGGCAATTAGAAACACTTGAGACAGAAACGATAAGGTACACTACTAAGAGGATAGATTAAAGTTATAGTAGTAAAGTACTACCACATATTTTTAAAAGTTATAATTGCCATGGTACCACCGTAGAGCTCACATTACATAACAAAAATTTCGCATAACTAAATGAGTAGAGAGAGAGAGAGAGAGACAGGAAAGACCAAGAAGGGAAATTAATTAACAAAGAGTAGTAAATTTTACTAAAGTTTACAACAATTATTCTTTTAAAGCAAAAATTAAGTATAGAGGCTTTTAAAAGATAAAAGTGGTTATTATACTATCAGCAATTCGCACTATCCAGTTAAGAATCGTCAAAAAATTATGAAATTCAAAAAAAAGATAACCGGATTTCATTTCTAAAGAAAAATACAACTAACTGATTGAATTACTAAGGACAAACTGGAACTGGAAAAAATGATATATTGTTGTTGCAGAAGAATCACCGATGGTAACAATTGTGCCGTAAAACACGATCATTTGATTAATTAATTCTTTGGTCTAAGCCTAAACAAATTTCTAACTACCAGCCATCCATCCAGCTAGCACTAACGCTGGCAATCTTGAAGTTTAACCTTCACTTGAATTACTGTTGTAGAATGAAGAGAATATAGGAAAATATTTCAGTTCCAATTTTTCCAATCCTAAAATTATCCAAAGAGGATAGAATGAGAAAAAAATCGAATTTTGATGATTGTAAAGTTTTCCGACAGAACATTCTTTGCTCCACAACTCTCAATTGTCACATATGGATCAATCATATGTAGGGATCGAACAGAAGAAATTTCAAAAGAAAGTAGTGAGTTTCATTTCTGAATTTTATAAAGCATTCTAGAACTAAGAAGATAGGTGTAGAATTAATGAGTCATAAATTCATGACTTCAGATTAATTCAGTTTAACTGATAACAACGTATTGTAAATCAAACAAAACAAAAAAGAACATCACCAAGAAATTGAAATTAGACTGAAGTTCATCTTCCAATGAAACATTCTAAATTGAGTAATATTAAAAATCCAGGCCTTTTCCTTCTCCTAATTGTTATTTCTAATTATAATTTAGTGAAAAATGAATACAACCAGTTCGTCAGCTATTAATAGTCAATTTCAATTTTAATGAAATATATAAATTTCTCGTAGTCTTACAGTATAGAAACTACTAAACGGTCTCCTCAACCGGTTATTATATTTTTTCCAGTTGTTTCTGAGTAAGCAATAATTGAAAATAATTTATAAAAAGAAAAACTTCCGATGTTCCGATGTCCATAAAAGCGCACTCATAACATACAATTGAGGCAGAGAGATTTCAATTCGATTCGTCTTTGATTTTTAAATAAATTAATTGATAATTGATCTCGAGGAGTTTGCACGAGTCCGCTTCAGCAAAGACAAATATTCAAATCTTTGCATTAGAAAATATTACTGCATGAAAGAAGAAAGCTAGCAAGAAGCACTGAGAATGAAACTGCTCACAGATAACATAAAAGCATAGATGAAGTCATGTATTAGACGTAGACGGACGTGAACATGGAATGGCTGGTAGAGAAGATGAATAAGTGTAGTTGTTGATGATGTGGGAGAGACAGTATTTTGTGGAAATGCTTTTTCCTTTTCTCTCTTTCTCTTCTATGTAAGGAGAGAGGAGGAAGAAGAGGATGAGATGGATGGATGAATGAATGCGATGGATGCTTGAATGTTAGTTAAATGATTCATTTATTTATTCACTTAGAAAAAAACGGTGACTGTGAAACGATTTCGAATAAGAGGATGTTGGCTGATCTCTGTGACCTTTCTCCTCCTGCCGCACTTTTATTCCTTCACTTTTCATTTGCTCGTTCAGTTGCAGTGAAAAGATTTCTGAAGTGCTAGAAAGGAGAATGCTAGCTAAACCGTTCGTTCATTTACGTGCACCACAAAAATTTCAGTGAAATGACGTGACCATTGCAAATAGCTATAACTCAGCCTGAATCTTGAAAGATTTAAAAAAGTAAAGTTGAACTTCCAGTTTTACCGATGAAGAATTGCTTCTTCCACCTCTAAGCTTTTGTAATTACTTTAGATGTCTCTTTATTATCATGAAATGTAGCCGTCATATCTGCTCATCAAAGGATGATTTCGTATAGTTTCACGAAAATAGAATTACATGTTAACATTTCAAACTTCGCTCAATCCTTTCATTTCAATTTCGATTTCAATCAATCAATCCGTTAATATTTATTAGAAAAATAAAGTGACCATCAATTAATTAATAGAATTAATCAATTTATTTACTGAAGTAAACCAAAACATTCTTTCTTATAGAAAAAATTGTCAATACGTCATCTTGCACGTACGTAACGCTGAGTTTTTTTCAGCGAAAATGAGATAATTTGGATAATTCTTTCAAAATTTGAAGTTTTTCAGATTACATTTTTTCCGAATGCTCCTGAAGAGCATTTAGGAAATTTCAATAACTACAAATCGGTTCAGGCGCCCACTTTTGATCGTTAATATAAATATTGGTCAATGATATTGTTTTGATGATAATATTGAAATTTTATTACATAAGCAAAACTAATAACTTAACTTTAATAATGCAGTCAACTCAATGAAAATTTCATTTTCGTTTTCTACGACTGAAAAGTTTCAACACAGCAGCCAGTGATATGATCGATGGCTTAGTTTCAACAAATTGAAAAGTTTCATTAAACATTTAAAGTGAACTTAAGAAAAAAAATTTCATTTCCGGGTGTAAGTTTTGCTCCAACGATGGTGACGATAGATGGCAAACATTCCCGGTAATGTGCATGCCTTTAGCTAACCGAAAGAATCATAAGTTACCTGTGTTTTATATACTTATCTGACGGTAAAGAAAACATCAAAAACACCGAAAAATTTGATTAACTTTGTGTCAAAGTTTGAACTTAACATTTGACAGAATGAATTACAAAGCTGACTTTCCTTCTTATTTTGTAAGTAATTGCAATTCATTCGTTTTTCCAATTTTCTATTAAAATTCTTTTCCTCACAAACTGTTGCACTTTCCTTTCTTTTGAGAAATTCACTTATAAAAGGTTGTTGTGGATGGAAGAGACAGAAATATTCAAGTTCAGAGGGGAAAAAGTACTTCAATTCCATGAAAAATGTATTCATATTTTTGCAATTCAATGCCGTTCATTGGAGAGGAGATGATGATAAACGATAATAACGATGATAACAACGATAATAACAACAATTACATAGTAATGATAATGTCGAGAGAGATCGTCTTTATCAACATTTTCTTCTCCCTTCAGAGGTAAAAAAAGGAAGAAGGAAAAGGAAAATGAAAGATTGTAATCAAACAGATGCATTGGTTTAATTTGAAATGAGTCAGTCACGACAGCATCATTCGATGATAACATTTTTTAAATTTTTTCACATGCAAACACAGCAATGAGCTTAATGAAATCATTTCAAATCACTGCGTGAATCGCAAGCGTTCAATACCTACCAGAATATCTCTTTCAGCGAAAGTTGCGACAAAAGAAAATTCGATGAAATATAGTGGTACTTCGGAAAAATATTGAATGGCAAATCAGAACATCCACTTTACAGATTCTACGAGAAAAATTTTATATAAAAGTGAAAAAAATGCAAATCAAAATATGGCTGAAATTTGAAAAAGAAGGCCTTGAAAATAAGGATAACTGGATCATTGGAAGAAGAGAACTTAAAAAGAAGTGATCTCAAAATTAGTAAATTAATAAAAACTCAACCAAAATAATATAAATGCAGAAATTTAATGATTTTATAGTTGACATCATCATCCATGAACAAAATTTCTATCAAAATTTCGAATGCGAAAATTTGATGCACTGAGAAATTTTCATTTTAATGCTCAGACGTGGACAATCGCTTTGAAGATAAAATAAATACAAAAAGGGAAGGACAGAGAAAAAGGCCTCTAAACGGTCGTACGATATTTCAAAAATGAAATAGTTATGGCGCAATAATTCTTCTCTTTTGCGCTATAACATTTTGTTGTCCTTTTTATTGAAATATCGTTTGAAATGAAAAACTATTGCTACAGTTGAGCATGGATAGGGATAAGGGAAGAAGAAAGCAGAAATTAATAAGTTAGATTAATTAAATCGAATTCGAATATACAGAAATTTACTTTAGCAGATTTGTTAAACATTTGCGAGTTAGCAAATAAGCGTAATGGAAAAATTAGTTGAGGAAAAAATGAGAAATGAAATGAACAATGAAACATTTCACATAAAAGTGACCTCATCAACTGATTCCATCACAATAGAAACTTCGGCAGTTCACTGCCTGTAAAAGAATTAGTTGTTCAATTAACTTCCAGTGAAGCAGGCGTAAAAGTAGCAGAATCATCGGTCAACCTTAGAATCCTTCATTCCTTTAGCCGTAGGATTCTACCGGTAAACATCAAACGCGTCCTCTTAATTTACTAAGTAAGCACTTCTGGGTCGTCTGATCTCACATCCTTTTGCTAATTTCGTGCTACGAGGAGGAGATCGATGATAGTTTCCAAATTTGATTTGTCACCTTTACATCATCAACAATAAATCATTTGATGGGAATTTATCACTTAATTTGTTTCCAATCTAAAGCCTATCTCAAAGCATTTCTATTCCGCCCAATTCTCTATTGACAAAACAATTAGGAAGATTTTCTGAATAAAACAAGAAAGACTCGTTCATTAGTGGAATTGACCATACTGAACTTTCTTTCGCAAATAACAATTTCAAAATTTCAACCTTATCTTTCCCCATCATAAAGTAAATCACATCTAAACGCAGGAAGGAATGAGATAATAGACGGCTTAAAGTAAAGGATTTTTTCACTTTTGTATCTGATCAGTTACTTAAGGAGATGAAAATTTACAAGTATACTTTAAACTCATATAATTTCATTTATAAATTCCATTGCTCTTGCAAAAAAAGCTGAAAGAAATTGAAATCTTTAAAAAACTTCTGGAAATTTTTTGAACAGTGGAAATGAACGTTCAGAGATGGATGAGAGTGTAAGTAAATGGAGAGGCAGTAGGAGTGATTAATTAATGAAAAATGAACAATTCCATTTGGCATATGTGATGAAACATAAAAATGTATGTTCGATTGGAAGGGAAGGAACGAAAAAGGAGAATGAATGCTTGGAAATGGAAGGAAAGCATTTTTTTCTTCCACAACGTCAAGGACGTACGAATGGAAAGGCACGAAAAAGCATAGCGGAAAAAAAGGAAACAAATGAGAGAAGAAATAATAGTAATGAATATTCGGATGAAAGTTAAACATAATGTCATACTATCATCAACAACCAATCTGATAGCACCAAAATTTAATTTTATAGAAATTAATTTCATACAAATTTAATTAGTTAATCAATTTGCTTCCAAAATACGGAAAATGAATTGTGAAACAACGACATTTCATGGGTTATTCAAACTCCTTCAAAAATAATCAGGCGAAATAATTCCTATTCTTTTCAATATGACTGTTTTTAATGATCGCTTAGTCTTAATCAAATTCCTGATAATCTTTAGCCTTAATGAAGTTGCACTGAAAGGTAGTATATCTATTTCTTTATTGCTTGTATTCGTTAAATTAGTTACTAACAGCTAAGATTGTCAAAAATGTCTAGCCACTTCAATAATTCCATTGCAGAACAGTTGAAAGGGGACGATGTTGTGAGGTTGTTATTCAACCGATCATCTATTTCTCAACGTGCTGCATGCATGCAACGGTAGTTTACGAAATTCTTAGCAATATCATTCATGAAGAAAAATAATTTGGGCTACCAGGCAAACCAATATCCTTTTACACTGCAGAAATATTCCTTCTGATCTATTTAACTTCTTCGCTCTCACAATACACTACCATATCAGTTCTGCCTCCTAAACTTTCCTGACCGTAAAAATCACAGTACTACCTTGTTACTGATCAGGTGTGAAATTTATAAATCAATGAACGGTGTAAAATTTGGAAAAAAAACCTTTTTGTGTAAGGGAAATTTGACCATTTGTCATCATGCAACGATTATGTTTATTATGTGGAGAAGATATACTGAAATGAAAGATTAAATTCAACAGTAACTGTGACATAAATATAAGAAATTTCCTTCTTTCTCAACACGAAACAATTTATACCTCTGAAGATCAGATTTCTGAGGAAGGATAGGTCTAATAATCAATCACCGAGCACTCATTTATTACCGGAATTTCAGGTTGATAAGTTAAACTAACTTATTCTGCCGAGTGACAGTCATAGTAACAGTCATTGCTGGTTGCTGCAAAAGTGATAAACATTGAGTTCGAGTGCACTGATGAACATCGGTGCCAGCAACGCTCCACACTCGATCACCGACCTGTAAGCCACTTCGGGAGGCAATGGAACACGGATCCACTTGTTCCACACGTACACAGATCACTCTATAAAGAACTTTCTGCTTTCTATTTAAATTTGATTTCATTTTTATGATTAAAATGATTTCATGAGTGCTAAAAAGAAATAGAATAATTGGCCACTGAAATAATTGCAACAATTGTGTTCATAAAATAAACGCAAGGGCAGAGTAATGTGCGCAAATGTCAACTTCACAATCTCCGCGTTTAAAGCATGCAAGAAATGCTAGAAGCCTCTGTAATTCTCATAGCTCAAACGGTACCACAACTAAGCTATTTGAAAAAAGGAGCAAAATGGATACAAATATAAGCATTTATATTTCTTAATAGAAATTTAAATTATCAAAGATAAAAACAAATGTACTTGTTATCGTCATCATCGCTCTCAATAGCAATCCCGAGACCGAGGCGTTCCGATGGCGCTGATCGTCGAAGAATGATTTGTCTACGCATCAGCTCGTGCTTAGCGTCAAGTCCACGCTTTGCTCTTACAAAAGCATTCTATAACTCGCATATCTATCTATACTTATATTATCAGAGTAAGACAAAGACATTGACCAAATAGGACACTGAACAATGAAATTAAGAGAAAAATAAAGAAAAATTGCATCGGAAAGGAAAGACGACACGTGCGAAATGTGCACTTCAAATTCGGTGGCAGAAATCTACAACGCTGGTTTGTTGTAGTATTTTAACTTTAAGCCATCATTGCATTAAACATCATTGCAATAAATGTTAAAGATAATGACGGTGGTTACTGCATTTTGGACGTAACGGAATAACGCACGCTTCTCTCACTAAGCCAGTTGTAACTGACTGCGAAAAATTTACACGTCTTACGTCTACTTTGGTCCTTAGTGTTGCTGTAACGTTAATGCGAAATTAGCTTCTAACTGTATCTTTGCGCGCATGTATTTTATAAGCGAAAAATATAATGCGACCTCTCTAAACTTGTAATATAAATTAGGATAATTTCCTCTTTCGAAAAATTTTAAAAGGTTAAATTATCTCTATCATCGTCCTCAACAATTACAAAAATTCTGCTAGGCCCGAGAAAAAATTGCTTTCAATATAAAAACGAAAATTTTCTACAGGGAAGACGTCACTTTTTAAAGCCAAAAACGTACCAAACAATGAAGCAATTTTTGGAGGACATATATCGGACAAAGGCAATACGAAAATTTCATCGACAACCTAACTATTATTTACTGTCCTTAAAAACTAAAATTGAAATTCCTTAATGCCTGAAATTTCTCATCAAACATCTTCCAAACGTAGCAAAAGCATTAAAAATTCTTCTGTGTCATTGCTTATTCCATAACTTTTAATTTGAAAGGAAAAGGAATGGAATAGCATAGATAGGCTTCTTCAGTACCAAGTAAGCTGTTGAGAGAAATCAGTTTGGAATTCATTTCAAATTATAATATACTATTTCTAAAAATCTCTATTCCAGCAGATTTTGTTAAATTTTATCTTTGAAATATTAAAGTATAATTTCAAGATCAGTTAGATACTTTTTGGAACTTTGAATTATTGCTATCAGACAAATAAGAAGAGGGATAATGGTAATAATAGGAGGAAAAGAAGAAAAGAGTGTGAGAGGTACACTGAAATTAGTAATAGAGAAGGACAATGTTTGCATAACTCATAAGAAATGGAATTTCTTCAATCCACTCATTAAAAATTTTTAATCTTAGATCTAAGCTACCAGTTACGCAAGCTTTCCCATACCACGCATAGAGTACAACACAGTAATTCTTCATCTTTCTCATTTCACTTTCTAAACAAATTGAAGTTTTAAAAATGTTGAAAGAAAGGAATATGTGATCGATTGAATGTTACTTATATGGTCAGTGAATGTAAACTCACTAGGAATCTTTGCCTTTGTGAGGAACGATCAATCGAATAGTAAGGAAACAGTCCTTTTTGCATATGAATTATCAGTGGGCTTGCATTGTATTGCTATTTCACGGAGACGTAATAAAAAGCATTGGATTTCTTCTCGTTAAGCCAAAATTTCCCTCACTGTTTACAATAGAATTCTCCGTGCAGGAAGAATAATTTGTGGTGGAAATATTAAAATGAAATTCGAGAAGAAATTTAGAAACTAATCCTTTTTTAATTCTTAAGAAGATCTTATCAAAGTTATAGAAAGATTAAAGAAAGGTCATTAATGATGGAAAGTAATGATGGTAGATGTATAGGTAGCACAATCGCAAATCAACAGTGATCTAAATTTTATTTTTTTTCCTTAACACCAAACTAATTAATTATGGTCATTATTCTCTCATTCCCCAGCTTTCTATTCATTTTAGGTCCGAGCCCGAAAGCCGAAAAGTAAGTTATAGTGAACAACGTGCATATTCTCACGCTATTTGGTAGTTTGTCTTTTTAGCAGACAGGATTTATCCAATTTAGACCTTTCTCATCTCATTTGCTAGCATTTCAAGTGCAATGATTACCTTATTGTCCATTTCTAGCCAAAGCACACTTTGGGAAACTCTCGAAGAACTGAATAGCTCGCAGTTAATTTCACTAATTAGAAAAAAGGGAGCGAAAAGAGAAAGACACGACGGTTGAAAAGAAAAGGAAAAGGGAAAGATTCAAGAAAACGATAAGCGACGTTTTGCAGAGAGAACGGATATGACGGCGTAGTTGAGAGTGCAGCGCCGCATTGCACTTCGTGACACCAAAATGCAAATTAATGCTTTCGCCGAAAACTCTCCTCTCGTCTGGCTAATCTAAATTTTCGGAAGCCTTTTTCTTTTTCAGAGATGATCTGCGTACAACGTTTGTGATTAAAGATGGATGGATTTATTGATGAAAGGAATTTAAAGAAAGAGAGTTTTTGAAAGACTTATCATGCACGAGTTGAAACCTTCCACTTTAGAAGTATACATTTGAGGGTAATGTGAAAGTTCTTTAGATTAATTTAAGTTCATCTGAATTTGTTAATTAATGAAAGGAAGGGAAGTAATAAAGCGTTCACTTACAGCATTAGGAGGAGAACTATACATTTTCCGTTGTTGGCTTCGGAACAGAACCCGACATCTCAGGCATGCAATATTCCTTGATGTGCCCACTGCTGACGCCGAGTGTGTAATGCATTTCTTCATTCCCTCACACTTATCATTAGCTATCCTGAAAAGTTCTTACTACTATTCCTCTCATAAATTTAAAATTTAAAGCTATGATGCTATTGTTAAAATTACGAGTAAACAGAGTAAAGTTTCCTTTAAATAAACAATTAGTTGTTGTGTTTAGAAAAAAGAATGCAATTATTGACTGAACTGATATGAAAGATTAGAGCGGAATGTATGAAGCACAAATTTGAGAGCAAAACAAGGACTATTCATAAAAGTTATCCTAAAATTCATATTTCATAAATAGGAAAAATTAATTTTGCTAGGCCTTAATAGAAATTAAGTGATAAAAAATAGAAAAACCAGTTATGGCATTAATTTTAACTAAACACAGTAAGGGTGGAATTTTGACTTCAAGTCTTCAAAATTAAAATAAAAAATTAAATAAAATGCAATAATTGACGAATTGTAATAATCGTTGATTCCTGACTGTCCTAGAAAAAAAGCGCCCTTCAAATCCCTCTCTAATCAGTTTTTAGTATTTGAGTAGAACATTGAAAAAAATACAAATTCGATAAAGGGCAATTAATCAAAGCCTTTGAGATCCACAATAATTTCTGCATCACAGTTTCTTGTCCTCAGGCGCAAAGATCCACTGAAATGTGAAATTACAAATAACACCGACACATTTAATTTTTGATAAAATTTATTACGTTAATTTGTGATTTGTGAAGGCTGTTTCGGTGTGGTCGGAAATTCTGTTTTGTTTCGACAAAATGGGAATATTTCGACGAATGCAAAGAGTTACATCAATTTTTGCGCTTCCCTTAAATATCTGCAACGCTTCAGCATGTGTCTTACCGTTCAGTTCCACTCCATTAACACTGAGAATTTCATCGCCTAAAACGAGAAACATTTTCAAATTGACTCTTTCCATTTGAAGTAACTTTTCAAAAAATAAGAAAAAAATTGTGTAAATTCAGAAATCATTTTTACATTTTGCCGACCATCAATTGATCCGTGTCCGAACACAAATTTTCATTTTAATTTAATTAATTGAAATCAAAATCCAACGGTTTTTTCAATCGAAGAAAAGCTGTGCTCAGAATTATGATTTGTCTTCTGGAATTTAATAAAATTTTTAATGAGAAGATTGAAGAAGATGATCGATGAAATTGACAAATATCACCTGTTGTAAAAAATACCTTAAGATTACTGTCCATTTAAAGTGTTAAATTGCCTAGCACGCAATGAATGGGCTTCTTCCTCAAATTTAACGA
Source organism: Litomosoides brasiliensis (assembly GCA_013365375.1). Taxonomy (NCBI): domain Eukaryota; kingdom Metazoa; phylum Nematoda; class Chromadorea; order Rhabditida; family Onchocercidae; genus Litomosoides; species Litomosoides brasiliensis. Next base: position 16,080 of record JABVXW010000046.1, on the reverse strand, counting down.
AGCTCTCTTAAACTGAACAACAAAGAGCGTTGTAATTTAAGAAAAGGCCAACATTTTGAAAGTATTTAGCGATTTTAGAGCAAATTTTGAAACTATCCAATTTTCATTCCATCCTTCCTTCTCCATCAACAATTCTCGTTACCTTTGCATATAAGGCCACTTTTTGCAGCTAATCCATTAGCGAAGACGGTTTTGACAAAGATTCCCATTGGGCCGCGTGGTGAATCGATACCTCCGACGATACTGAAGCCCAGCGGGTGTCTGGACGGTCGTTGTTGTGAATGACTTGAGCTTGAAGGTTTCATTGTATTAACAGTTCCGCGATACAGTACAATTGTACGTATTCGACTGTTCATCATTTCTTCCTTTTCTAAAAATTCTTAGTAAATAAATGCAAAATCAGTGCCTCTCCCACAATTTATACGTCATTTCACGCCGTAAGATACGTGAATAAACGCAGTGAACAGAAAGAATGTGCAAACTGAACAAACTCTAACTGAGATTCGGATATTTAAAATCTGCTTTAAAAAGTGAAATTTAAAAAATTTTAAACACATACAGCTTACCAAATTCATCTCTCAATTCAATTTACACAAAGTAATGTGTGAATTCAGAAATTACGTGAGAAGAATCATTCTTAAATACTTCTGAATGAGCTATATGCAAGCCAACTTCATCTTCATTCTCAAATTGCAAACTAATCTTTTATTTATTGACTGAAATAAACAAATTCTTCTAATTAATATGAAATGAAGAATTACAGGTGAAGTACAGAACGGTAAGAGAAGAGAGAGAGGTGAAATATAAATCCAATAATTCTCTCTGTTCCTTCTATTTGATTGTTTGCATGAAAAAAGTGAGTTAGTAAAAAGGACAGGGACTGATAAGAGTAGAAGTTAATAATTTGCAAAGTTAGCAATTCCACTAGCAAAAACACAGTTTGTTAAAATGAAACAAAAATAGAGAGATATTGAAATGAAACAGAGAAAAGATGGATTTATTGAGAACGAAAAACAAAAAAAAACTAATAAAATTCAAAGCGATTGAACCACAACATTCTTTTCAATTGGAGGCTATAACTTTTCCTACGGTTTGATATGTAAGCACTTTTGTTAAAATTAAAATTAATTTACCCTACAACTTCCACTCCTCGCCAATATACGCAAAATGATAAGTATTTTTACAGAAACAGTTTCATTTTATTACAATTAAAAGATGTTGAAAAATTTGACAAAAACCAGAAGTAGTTATCAATCGTCATCCATTTATAACCATATGATTTTTTAAGAGAATAAATAGTTATGATAAGGAGATCTAATTTTATCAGATATTATCGCAAAATGAAAGATGTCACATTCCACCCACAGCTAACTATTCAGTATATTTTTGAGATTTCATAAGCTTACATCAAATAGTTCAAAAAGTAAGACGTGCTATCAGTAATATCATAGAAGTCAAACTTATCACAATTCCCATACTAAAGAGATGAAGAAGTAATTAATTCAAATATACATATAATTAATAATTTTATATTTAAATATATGAGTTGCTCAGCTGAAAATAAAATAAAAAAGATGAAAGAAGAAACAATCATAAAAGTGTTACTGAAAAATACACTCTTCGGTATCAGTTGAGGAGGTAAGTATTTGAATTTGTAATTGATTGATCGGCTTGCCGTACAAAAGAGAAGAAAGAAATAAATGATGACATTAGAAAGGATGAAATATCCATCAGATTGCAACAGGCCTATTTAAACGATTGTTTTAAAGTTAAAGAACGAAGAAAAGAAAAAAAAGGCATCACATTTTATGTTAGGATATTTTGAAAAAAAAACGTGTTGATATTAATTTTTCCATTTCTAATAAAAACAATTCTCTACGTCTCTTCAAACTTAGTACTCAATGTGTGAAGAATGAATTTTTTAAAGTAATATTAGCAGTTACTCGCATGCATATGCTTTCTAATATGTGAATGAAATAAGGCATGGCGCTAAAGTCGCAGCAAGAATATAGCGAATAGAATGTCTTATTGAAGACAAAACTGTTGGTGCATCCGGCCGGAACTGCAGACTTCAGCACTTGAGATTTCTAAAGAAGATGAAAAGCAATGTTAGGTTAAGTGCGCCTAGATTATTATGATAAATAAGTTTGGTTCAAAGGAATGCTCCAGACACGGATGTGGGAAATTTAGGAAATTGAGATCACGTTGTGTAGCATTTAATACAAAATTAAAAAGTAAAAACAGAGTGGATATTACTTCAAATAAATTTTAGTGGCATTTTTTAGTTGTTATCAAATTTTAGTAATAACTTTAAAAATTTCATAATTATTAATAATAATTAATAGTAGAGAATAAAATTTCAGGCAAACTTTACACAGTTCAATCTGTATTCACTACTTCCACAAACTTGAAGTGATAATTGCAGCTTTTCAACACCTATTTAGACATGCAATTACATCGATTACCTACCAGGTAAGGAGCCATCTTGTCGTATTTATCAGAGAGAAATTTGAGGCTCGCCGATAAGAAGTACCCACTAATATTAGCAGTAATTATCAATACGATTGTTTGGCGGTAATATTAAACGATTAAAAAACGAGTTCTGAATATAAATGATGGAGAGGATGAATGATAAGAATGTGCGATGCGTAGAAGAGGAAAGGAGAAAGCGGTAAATGTTTCCTCGGAGGGTCAAAGGATCCTTAATTGTCCTCTACCCTTCTCGTGTACCTCTTGACCATTTCAAGAATCTATCAACTACCGAGGGAAGGATGACACTTATCGACCTTAATCGTAATCACGACGTATTCTCACAGTCATACAGAGAGTCAGTGTCATCGTCTGTCCGCTCCTATGCAAATAATAATCATCCTGTCAACAGTGACTGGGTTAATTTATTGGGACAGGAAAGAAAAAGAGAGAGAGAGAGAGAGGGAGAGAGGAGTACTAGTAAGAGAGAGGTCATGAACTCTTTGCTCAGACAACAATTTCCCCGTTCTTTTTCTCATCCTAGTAAAACCCTTCTCTCATTGCAGCAATCTTCTATCAGACGTACGAATCATTTCAGTTGGTCTACGTTTTATTTGACTTATTTCTGATAAATGTCAAAACGCCCACACTCGACATTTAATTCAATCTCTCCCTCTCTCTCTGATACACATATTCTTAAAGTCATTGAAGACTAAGACACATATTTCACTTCTTCACGCATTACTCCAGTTTTTCCAACAGTATAAAATCTCAGTGAATCTCTTGGTAAAATATTACGGAAAAACGTCGTGATCATTCACGCATCATTCCGTGATGCGTGTAGAATATGGCGACGTTTATTCGCGTTATATGCATACACATATAATTTGACAAATGATTCCAGAGAGATAAGAAAGAAATGGAGAGGACAGATAGAAGTTGATTATCATTAGTGATAAGATTTAATCAGGTGGATGTTTTAGGTCGAATGGGTGTTTAAATGAAATGTAAAACGAGAAAAAAGTAGGAAGATACTATCCTTTCCTCATTTCTGGCACTGTCATTTCCATGCGAACTCTTAAACAGTTTACTTATTGAAAAACCTGGAACGATGATGTTGTAATTAAAAACCTGATTTCCCTTAATTTTCTTTTCATTGTTACTTTGATCGAGTCGACGTATTTCATCGTTTCACAACAAAAGTAAAAAGAAATGATAATGAAGAGGGAAAAGAGGAGGTAGAAATTTTAGGTCTAACGTGAAATGATTTTTCAAAAGAAGATTCAATGTTGGACTAAAATTCCAGAAATCAATGAAAATATCAGTGTAAGGATGAATTATTGTCAATGTTAATTATCTCTCTATCCATAAAGCTATCATTTTGTTGTGACTGAAACTTGAATTTTATTTTAAACGAGTAATTAGCATTGATAAGCGAATGTGTTGAGAATGAACTGATCACAAGAAACATTGAAATGGTGCGCTGATAGAGAGATGTTGAAAAAGTGCTTGATGTTCGTAGATGAGCTCAGAGGCCGTTAGAGCAAGAAGGGCAAAGGGCATCTGATGATGATTATGTCCTACAATAACAGGTTTTGTGAAATCAGCAGGAAATTTTATCTATTCATGAAATATCCATTTTTGTGATCGCACTGCGCTTGTATGAATGAAATTTAATTTGAAAGTAAAAGCAAAAAGCACGAAGTGGTCGGAAATATAATTTAATAAATTACGAAGAATGGGAAGGCAATTAAAATATTTGACACCTACAACGAAGATGGAAAGCATTTGAGTTTTTAAAAAAAAGAAGAATGAGGGAAAAACAAAATTGCAGTAAAGAACGGAATAAATTATAAATTAGAAAAAAGAATGAGGTATGATGACGGAGAGATTTCAGACATAATAACCTTTAAGAAAAACATTTATCCTTCCTACCTCTCTCTGTTTGACAGAATGAATTAAAGTCTGAAATTTAAATTAATTGTCATCTAAAAGGTTGAAAATATCTTATAGTCTGCCAAGGTCAGTGTATTTTGCGCTAGAAATACTCGTCGTCGCAAGAACTCATCAATTCTATCTGAGCCCATCACAACAATTCATTTCTCTCCTACAGCTGAGAGCTTTACATCTAACTCTTTACGTGTCAGTTCTCTTCCGTAGAATTCGTTATTCAGTCAGACTATTTAGGAGCAATTAAACAAATTAATTATCGATGTTAAATATGCAAATTCACTTTCAAAATTCGTATCGAAGTGATCAATGAGAGGTATTCAGATTCTCACAAAATGGGATGCAAAGGGGGGAAGCACACAACCGTTAGATCTTTTCGCTTGTCTAATAGCATATCAGAAGTAACGAAATTTACGAAATATTTTTGTTCACTTTCCCCTTCATCGATCCATCTATTTTTTGTACTCAAAAATCGAAATGCCTCGCCACAATATTAGAATGTGACCAGTATGGCTTCAATACGCACACACGCATACAAACACACACACACCCGCACGTACTGTTTACTTATCCGATACGGTAATAGAGATCTTTACGATCGAATTAATTGGCAAAAATTACACCAAACGTCTTCTTTAGTAATTTGAAAAAATACTTCATTGCTATTTGGATGAAGTGAATTAGATGAAGACGGAAGGATTAGGTGAAAACAGGTCAGGTTGATACGATTCAGAGATGATTATCTTCGTTTTAAGCTCAAAAAATATAATATACAAAGTAAATAGTTCAAGAATTTGAAATAGCATATCTTTTTGTTGGAGTGCACGTCGCTTTAAAAGAAATGATGTTTTAATTTACACCAATTAAACGGTCAATAACTGTTTGAAAAAGTGGAACAACATGAGCTTAACAAAAATAAGAGCTTATATTTTAATAAAATTCACGTCACTTTCAAAATTCTCGTTTCAGCTGTGACAGCTTCTTATAAACTCACATTGATAGTTTCTCATGGCACACTCTTTTCCAAATTGAATTCATCGAGATGGAAAGAAATCATTCAATCATACCAAATGCAAACTGATTACTTTATCGATCAGGAAGCACAATGATCAACGTGAAATTAATAATTATGCGAGACGAAAAATTCTAATTTACTCCTTAATTCTATCCTAATTTTATTCAGCTCAATTTCCATACTTTATCAGTTTTCATTCTTGTTTTTGGGATGGCCTGTTTGCTACTTTATTTTCAGTTCATTAGTTATGTCCTTTATCGTTTCTTAATTTAGATTAAATTAAATATTAGCGCAAATGGTACAATTATAATACAAAGTGCTTTGATTGTTTCATTTACTCACTGCCATGGTAGTCACGCTGTTAATGACTTAATTACGACGTTGCGTCCACAACGGTTATTGTTACGCATATTTACAGCAATGAAAAGTTTCGTTTGCTAACTTTTGCTCGAATTGCTTTATTTATTTAATATTTACGATATGTTGGGAGGTGACCTGCTCTCGTAGGTTACTACCTTCATTTAGAACGATTTAAACTTAGTCCCAGTGATTATTCGTTCCTCAGCCTAAGAAAATTTTTAATTTAGTATTTTAATGAATTATTTGGAAGTGATGAGTACTGCCTGTGATTATTGACAACTCTTGTTGTCGCTGCTTCGAAAAATGAGAGTGAATTTCGGCGTAATAAGAATCTTATTAGCAAACAGATAATATCATTTAAAGCAGATAGTTCTGCACCAATGCACAATAATAGGTAAATTAAATAATTCAGAAAATGTAAATGCCGTGATGATTCCATTCTCTGTTCAGTTCTGAAATAAATTCCTGCACAAAAATCGCTTTAAGGCACGACCGACCGCATCCCGCGACAACAACAGAGAGTATTTAGTAGCAATGACCTTTACTCAGCTCCTCTTTCAATTTTTAACGGACCGCAAGAAAATACGGTCTAAGTGTTTGGGTTGATGGGAAGATAGCTAACGCGGGAGGGTGATATGCGTTTGTGTGGGATGGTGAATGGAGGTGGGGGTGACCTGTAGTAGGGTCGGGTAGGTTGTCATTTGGGTCTGCTAATGTGCTGTTTTAATGCGAATGAATCTTAGTGTCAACGCTGCAGAGGTAGTAAAGGAGTAGGTACATACTGTAATGCCGTTGTTGTAGTGAATAGTAGGATTATATGCTGGTAGTTCTTACAGTGAAGTGAGGTAATTATTGTTCACTGTTGTTCTTTAGGCTTTACACAATGGCACCTTCGAAAAAAGGATCAAAACAAGAAAGAAAGCCAAGAAGTGCAATGAGCGAAGTAGTAACACGCGAGTATACTGTTAATCTACATCGACGGTTGCATGGCGTGTAAGTTTATATCTTGCATTATAGTGCACTCATAAATGAGTGTTCTTAGAGTAGTGGTTTTACATTCTTACTCTTTTGTATATAACCGTATATCCTTATTCGATCTCAGACTTCTGAGACAAAACGTGTATGCTATTTATTAGACCGTCGCTAGTTCAAGTCCTGTACTGCGTGAGTTACTGCGATAAGTGCCAAATCATATATACAGTAGATGAGCTTCCTTTTGGAAATACGTTAAGCGCAGTGAAACTTTCTAAATTTAATTACCATTGTTTGCAGTGGTTTCAAAAAGCGTGCTCCTAAAGCTATCAAGGCAATACGGAAATTCGCAGAGGAACAGATGGGTACAAAAGATGTACGCGTTCATATACGCTTGAATGAATTTTTGTGGTCCAAAGGCGTACGGTAAGCATTATCTTGTAGAATTTGATTATAAAGAATTCATGAGAGTTAGTGAGTGAAAAGAAAGGTGAAGTAAAGACAATTTCATTCGGTTTTTTTTCGAAACGCTTAATTTCTGATTTTTGATTTTTCTATTTTATTATACTCTGTGTGCCAATTATCAGCAACACTGATTATAATTTCAAGTCTTAATTTCTATATAGAGCGGATTTTTCCATTCTAGTCTAACAGCGGAATGAAGGAATTATGATTGGAAAAATAGAACGTTCCCTTTATTTGGCGTATTCATGAATGCTCATTAAAATGTCTTTCATACATATATTTTAAAATCTTCAGGAATGTTCCATATCGTGTACGCGTGCGTCTGTCGCGACGACGTAACGATGATGAAAGTTCTGCAGATCGACTGTACACATTGGTAACACACGTTCCTGTCACAACGTTTAAGAAGTTAACAACAGTGAATGTTGATAATGAGGAATGACTTTGTGTTGTGGTCGTTTTTTTTTAAAGCATAAAATTTTTGAATCGTATTTGTAGTTTATTATTTGCATAACACAAGCATCTGCACTGACCCAATTATTTGTACCAAAATATTTCGGCGTATTTCCATACTTTGCTGATTGAAGGTTCAAGAAAATAGAATTGAGATAGATGGTGGTTTTCACTGATCAAGTATTCAACTTTTTAAAGACCCCTCTGCGATGCAAAATGGTATTATTGATGAACGTCATCATCAGTTTTTTTAAATCTATAGCAGTGGTTGACGAATACTGTTGTATGGGTTATGCTGGTAATTGCAATGAGAAATGAGATTATATTAGATGCGTGACGTTTCTAAGGATTATTTTCGAATCAACAATGGATGTCAAGATTGGTTTAAGCACGAGGGAAGCTCTCACAAAGCTCTGTGAAATACTAGCATTCGAAATTGAAAGGGAGTGTGAACTTGCTGCTGGACTTCCCACATCCAGGTTACGTTTTGCTGGTTAAGTGCTGTTACAGAACAGTTTTTTTGGGTCAGTATATATTAAATCTGTGTATATCAATTAGTCGGTTTGAAGTTAAGCTCTGCATGTACTTCGGTGAAAGTCTTACATGAAAAGTGTTTTGATTTCTTATTTGAACTTGTGTTTGAATGTGTTCGTGTAAAACATATTCTTTGGTACCAGAAAATTTAAAATATTTTGCTTAATTTACTGTGACGATACGCATATGTACTCAAAAGCTTTTGTGGATCAGCATATTTTCAGGTTTTTGACCCATGATAAAGTTACCACTGGAAGCTTTTGTGTCATTTATACGATAGTTTCAGTCGTTTGCTGTCTTGTTTTGCTGACTTGCAGCTTGTTTAGGTTCATTAATCCCATCCATTTTCCTATTTTCTTTACTATTCAGTCTTGCAATTCAATTTGTACCTTCAGAGAGAACTGAAAAATATTGAATGAGAAATCATTTTATGATATTTAGAGATTACACTTTATTTGATCAATTCGCATCAATTCTATTCTCGGTTATAATACTATCTAACATATGCCACTCATCAAAAGCACATCGTAACCAACAGTTTTCTATTATTGCAAGAGCACTAAACATTCTGGATATTCTGAAATCATTAAAAGAAGAAGACTTTCAATATGAACATCTTTATACTCCGCCGTCCGATGCTATCAGTTTACAATGGACATACAGGGATAACAAAGTAATTTTACTTTGATTTTAGTGTTTGTTTTCGTTTTATTTTTTTCATTCTATTATGCTTAACAGGAAATTCATACTCATCTGAATACTCACCTGAATAATGTGCAGAGAGATACTATTCCTGTTTGCTGAAAAACAATTTGTATATCAAACTGCTTAGGAGTGATTTTACTGCGTTAGATCTACATTGTAAATATGTTATAGAAACTTGAAACATTTATTCTACATTAGACGCGTCTTACTGAGGTTTTGCTCAGCAGTAAATGCATAAAATAAAGCAGTTTTATATTTTTCTACTGGTGAATGCATGGTTAAATTTTTCACTTACAGTCGTAACAACAGTCGGTAAGTTCTGTGATTAGTTCCGTGAAGAGCAGTTTTTCTGACTTATATTTTGTGAAAGAAATTTTCCAGTAAACTAAATTGTTGGACGCTTGGAAAGAATTAAAAATCCCTACGCAGAAAAACTTGTATTATTTTAGTTAGTGAATGTGCCATGGATGCTTTTGGTTGGTGGTGATATGATAGAACTTCGTGCGGGACAGTCATCACCGTGCAGATGTATGTCACAGCATGGTGATATCATTGGTTTGGGAGATAAACCACGATCGCTAGAAATACTGTGTCCTGAAACACACGGTGTTTGTTTTTCATTATTTTGCAGAATTTTTATGATGTCTTAATGTTTTGGTCGATTTCTAGCCATTCGATATTTACTTTTCAATTCACATCACAGTTTTTTAGGTATTCCCATCAAAACCAACCTTGTGGAAAGTTGTCGAGCCGCCAGTTATTGAGCACATACGCTCATCTTTCCGTAATCATCGCAAAAAACACTCGAATTTGTTGAATTATGAAATTGATATGACACTTCATTTTATCCTTGAACGATGCCTTTTCCCATTAATATTCACGATTACACTCATATTGCATTGTTTTCGGAAAGTTCCCACAATTTAATACATTAACCAAGTTTGACGAAAGTAATCTCGAGGTCTTAAATGATAATTTTTCTTACCTAAATTTGGATTTACTAGGGTCCAAAAATTCCGCTTCGTAGGGTCGGTTATTTTCAGGTTTTTTTTTACGGCGAGAGAAAATATCGTCCATTCCTTAGTGGATACATCACTAATTCTTCTTCCTTTGTTGGGACCTATGATTCCGGTCTTCTGTTTGGTTGGGAAGATATGGTATTTTTTTGAATTATATGCATAATCTCATAGATCTTTTCTATTTCGTAGGCTATCATTAAAACTGTTGACATTAAAAGATTGCGCGGTTTCCCAGATAGAGAGAGCGTCGAACATTCGTACTAGTGTAAACTAACATATTCTTTATGGACATATTGATAAATGGGAGGTGGATTCGATCATGATTTATCGCTACACTTGAATCAGTTGAAGTTTTTGTAAATTATTTAAGGAATTTGGGTTTTGTTTTGGGTGAAGATCGTAATCTGCGGTACAGCAAATCAAGTTCGGAAGCCGTTGCAGCTCGTATTTTTGTTAACAGAAGTAGGAAAGGAACAGTTATCAATGGCCTTAAGACAATTTATGACTATTTTGCAGGTAACTACTTTAAAATAGCAGGATTAAGGGTTCAATACAATAGAGCAAAAATTGAATTTGCCACATATTTCTAGGTCATTTTCACACTTCAATGGATTTCGTTTTTACCTGTGGTGGTCTCACATCCTGTGCTTTCCTGGATAAGAAAGGTCTACTTTCATGGCCAAACGCAACAATCGAAAAAGTGATGTGCTTTCATTCTAATGAAGAAGGTGTAAATTACATGAATTGCATCAAATTTCCTTTTTGTTTTATTCATAATTTTGTGTTTTTTATTCACGCTTTCTATGTGTTTGAAGTTTCCATTATTTTTTTTTTCAAAGGACAAGAGCGAAAACTAACGCCAAAAATTTTGGATTTGACGATGAATGGAGCTGAATCATTTCCTGTACATTTTGATGATTCCTCTTGGTTAGTTTTATGCTATCATTAGTTTTTCACGAAAGGTTTTTTCTCATCTTTTTTTTTATTTTTTATACCTTCCGTAATAATTCAGGGAATGCTATAAGCGATCTTTACTTCCATTTGGAATCAGCAGTATTGTGAATGGCTGTTCTTTACTGCCAGACTATACGTTATTCCTGGACCACATCAGAAGTATTTCAGAAAATATGCCGAACACTATTGCAGTTTCTAATCGACACTGCTTATGTCCATTAACTCAATTATTACAGTCAGCTCGCGAGATTATCATTACTTTACTAACCTTTCATCCAAAGAGTGCTTAAACTCATTAGCATACAGTACTTCTGTTATTTTATTTGGAACTAAGCTTTCTTGAAATTCAAAGTATTCTTATGTAAACGACGGAAAGCATAGAAAAAATGAAAAGTCAGAAATTTAAACTTTTGTGTTTCATTTCCAAACGTTTGCAGGATTGGTGACGAGATTTTGAAAAAGTTTAGTACTTCAGATACAAAAACAATAGGCTTTTATAAGCGAACGCAAAAAGAAGAATCCGACAATGAGTCAGCATTTGTTTTTGTTATTTATGCCGACTCCAAGCACTTTGTAGCAGTACGTATTGTATAGATCAAATTACGTTTATAATGGAATCCAAAAATCGCTTTAGGTCCCAATATTGCACTTTAGACAGCTAAAATTTAGATTGCGGAAGTTTCGAATGCCGTTGGAAAATGCATTTCTAACAGTTACGAAAGATTCAGAATCTGAATATTATCATGTGATGAGTCAGGGAACAGCTGATTTGTTACTGAATGCTTGCACTCATGTATGGTGTGAAAATTCTTTAGAACCGTATACACCAGATTTACATCGGCGGGTTCTTGATTTTTATCAGCGCAATACAATGACAGGGTTTGTTCAAATTGCGGTCTTAATTGTGTATTTCTTCTGAATTCGATATCTTTTTTTTGAGAAATCATGGTCGCGAACAAAGATTGATCTTCAAATTATAAACACTTTTAATGACTGGTTGAAAAATAATTCTTAATACTGAAGAACAAAACAGCATGTTTAATATTATGAAGACTAAGGATGTAAATGAGAAATTTGTTGTGTATTTCTAGGAGAGATATAACATGGCAATGTTTCAGATTTTGTTTGGTGTTTGGCTATCGAACGTTGGGTTGCACGATTTCGGACACTCTAAGTGGAAGATATATCAATATTTCATTGCTGAAAAAATATAAAGAAGTTAAAGAGGAAACTTCACTCCCAAGGAGTATCAGTCTTGATATGGAGTTTTTGAAGGCATTTTATCGTCAGCCACCTTTTCATACTGCTTATGAATGTTTTGAGGAGGTTATGCATGGTCAAACACTATGTGGTTTGCTTGTCTTACAACATCAGGTTAATTTTTTAAATTTTGATCACATTATTATCTCCATTTAATATTTAATATAGCTTGTAAATTTTATAGTTATTTCAGTCTTCTAGTCTTTTAAACAAAAAAAAACTTTGAGGCTCGAAGTGATGTCGTTGAATTAGTGGAACAATTAGACCATGCCTGCATACGATTCATTTATTTTTCTAAAGAAAATGAATTGCGAAGTCGGGTTTTTGCGGAAAAGCTGGGGTTAGAAGCTGGGTGGAATTGTCATGTATCATTAGCTAATGAAGGTAAGACGTTTGCTATCACAAAAGGATACTATTGGATTTCGTTAATCGAAATCATGGTATAAATTGTTTACATTACACACATAGTATACTTACTATTTTTCACTGCGATTCTCGAGCTTCTTATTGATAATTGAATCGTGTTCGGATAACTGTTGCAGTTTATTATGAATTTGCTGGAAAATCTGTTACCTAAAGTTTAAATACATCTTTTTTTGGAAAATTCAGAAATTTCAGGTGAGCAATCTGAAATTATCGATATAGGCAAACATTCTTATCGAAGTCCAGCAGAGTTAACGTTACACCGTTCAGCTACTTGGTCTGAATATTTCCCACTATATCAGAGTCATTCTTCTATCATCGCATTAGGAAATACCTTGAGGTGATAGCTGATCACATGATTTTATTAATTTAATGAGGGAATTTGGGAACTGATTTTCATACAGAACTTTTGGTTTTGATTTTCATAACAGTACGAAACAACAGGATGTATAAATAATTCTTTTCAGGAATTTTATGCAAATCCCATTCCGAAATAAGTACAATCTGTGTACATCATCGTTTGTACTCGGGCAGTTATCGTCGAGATCGGTTGGTTTGTTATAAGTTGTGTTTCTTCTCCAATTTTATGTTCTGCACCATCACTTTTGTTACATAATGAAAATTTTTTTTCTAGGAAACTTCATTAAAAAGGACTAAAAGTTATCTTTCTATAAATTCATGCGGCGAAGAAACAGGACCAGAGTTGTTCCCGAACAAAGCGAAGTTACCATCAGGTAGGTGTGGAATGGAACGTTTGGAATTTATTATATTTTGAAAGGTGAAGTGCAAAACTTTTATATTTTCATTCCAGGAATCAACAACATACGTCCTCATTTGGAGAATGTTGACAACGTCCCACTTTTGGTTAACCTTTTCACAGACTGCGATCATTCTTCTTGTCAAAGAATGATTAAAATAATGCAGGTATCTAGACTTCGTTTTCTGATTTTTACAATTACTAACGAGATGGTTATATGAAACTGACTGTATCTTTCTCATATCTTTCTCATACTGACTGTATCTTTCTCATAGTTGTTGAGCCATACTCTGTTGTGCTTTGTGAAATAATTCAGTTTTATTTTTAAGGGAAGCGAATGTCTATTTTCTCTTTCCTCATTTTTGAATTATACTTTAATAACACTGTAATTGAGTCATTATAATTCAGGATTATGGTGAAGTGGTACTTGTTGTTGGATCATCTTTAAATTATTTCAATAGCAGTATCTTTAGTCAGGTATATTCGATTTGTTTTTTCCTGAAAAAGCCTCGCAATTTGTTTTAAACTTTACAAATCTCTAACAGTTTTTTTGATTTTACCTGATTATAGGGAAACTGTTCAATTACTATCGAGCCCCAGCACCCTGCATTATGTTGCAGAAAAAGCAGAAAAGTTTCTCAGAATGACAGGTTGAAAAAAGCTTCAACTATTGCTACTTTACTCATGGGGTTATGTTGCGACATTGTCGTATTTCCAAGTCAGGTACTCAAATTAATGTCCAAAATTTCTTCTCGTTTCATTCAAACTGGTAGTAAAGTAATATCCGAAACCTTTGCAATATCAACGATATTTTAATTCAATAAGTGGACAGTATTTACGAACATAATGGTAGTAGATTACTTATTCTTCAGTTCTTAGTGCATATTTTGTTTTGTGATCAACAGCTGAGAGTAAGCTAGCAAATTGATTGGAGGAGCAAAGATTTCAATTCAGCACATTAACAGTTTGCGCAAAACATTATCACTATTTGTTTACTTCACTAACATTTTACATGTCTATTCCAGACCGTAGACCTTATTTCGTTGATCACATTTTGTCGATATCAATTGAGGATGTTTCGTTCCTCTTTCACATTTTTCATATTTTCATCAATAGCACTTGCATTGCAACAAATTTTCGCTTTGTTGTTAATTCCGAATACCCTCTCCATTTCTCAGGTTTATTTGCCAAATTCAATTCAAAACTTTTTTCATTATGTGTTTGAAAAAAAATCCGAATTTGCGTTCATTTGTTTATTTGAAATAAATCATATCCACAGTTTTATATTTTACAGTTAAAAAAATATTTTTTTAGGTTTTCTTATTTATAGTTATATATATACCTCTGTTGTCCTTGTCATTAATGACTTCACCACGTGAATTTGGGGAAAGTCGCGATGAAATAGCACCGAAAAATATTTCCACAACCCCGAAACGTGCCATTCGTCTTGCGGTTATCCATTTCTCAATAAATTTTCTTCCATCTCTTGTCGTCGTCTGTCTTATTTATTATAGCACTGTAAGTTTACTATAGATATCTTTTCATTATATAGAAATATTTGGCAAGGTTGGTGCAGAGAACAGGATTATCAAAAATGAAATTCTGTTTTGTGCACAGTTCACAAATGAGATAGAACATTATTTGAGATCATTGAAGTAAAGATTTATGTCTCACTTATCTAAGGTCGTGATAACTGGAAAAAAATACAACCAGCAAGGAAGTTTTAATTGTTCGTTTTATCCTACTAATCGTGACATTATTATTGGACAACATGTTGCTTCCTTTTATGTACGTTGAACTTTAATTTTTTCCATTTCCAGCATTTAAAAAGACCGTAGATTCACGCGTCGTACAGTATGAGGGTGCTAGAATTACAAAAAAAGTAATGGGAATCATTACAGGTCTTTACGTCGTTACTATATCTGATATGACTTTTTAGTTGCTTCTTTATTTATGTACGTTATCAATGGGTTTCGTCTATTTTCATGATAATTGCCGGGCGAAATGTCCATTGAATAATTATTATTGGGTAGCCACAATATGTTTTGTCATTCTTATCCAGGTAAGAATTGACACTTATATTTTCTAGTTGATATTTGACTGAATAACTGTCATATAATCTTACTGACTTTGACAAAGTCTCTTTATAACACACGATGTCACGGTTTAAAATATAGAGACCTCCAGTGGAGATGGTTTAACACAAAATGGAAGACGAACAAATTTTAATTTATATTTTTTTAGATCGCATACACAAATCTTACATGTGGCTCATTGCTGAGTTATATTTCTGACTGCAACATATACATTACAGTAATTTCGTTCTTATGGATAATTGTCATTGTTACTATTAGCGAACTGTGCAAGCTTCGCTTAATTAAACTTTATCATCGGGATCAACGAAGAAAGAAGCTTGGTTTTAACACGAAATTAGGAATGAATTCACCATACTGATATACTTATTTCTATATTATAACTTTAGTTTGTTTTGAAATTCAGAGCAGGGATATTCTTCATTAGCAGAATTTCGAAGATGAAATAGTTTTTATTGCATAGCATGACAGCTCCTTAAACCTTATCGTTACTGTCATTACTTCTAGTGCGAAGTTCCCATCTATCGGGCTAGTTAGTGAACTCTATTTTTCACGTTAAGGTATTCGTGATTTCCGGTTTTTGGAATTTATATATATATATATATATAATTTATATATATTTTTGGAATTTATATATAAATTATATAAATT